>CAJVPZ010003282.1:0-11208 GCA_910592135.1 Racocetra fulgida | reverse complement strand
GGAAACAAAAAAAGGTATATATAATAAAAACTAATAAATCAAAGAAAACAGATACTAATACTAAGAAATATAAAAAATTAAACTAAAACCTAAAAAAACTATTATTAAAAAGAAGAAAATCTGCTAAACAAACAAAAACTTCTAATTATACAGAATAATGATCTACTATTAAATGTGAGAGTTTTGATAAGAAATTTAAAACTAAAATAAAATATAATAGAATTTATACTAGAGGCTAAAAATTATATACAAGTAACTAGAGGATGCCTATATATTTCTTTTCATTTTCTTTACTTTTTTAATTAAATTCATATCTTTATTCGAAAGTATAAGAATTTTGGAATCTCCATGTGACCTGTCCAATAACAGTATTACGTGTTTGTATGTCCTCAACAACACAACATATAAGATATTCTTCCAAACACTCATCCAGTTACTTAATTCACCAGCACAGTCTATTTTACATATATTGTTTGTCATCATGTATTGTTTGTCATCATATAAAGTTTCTCTATATAAAAGTGATAAATATTGCTAATCTTTTGGAGAGGGTTTGCCAAATTTCCCACTTTTTGTCAAAAGTTATGGTCAAAAGTATCAAAGGGAAAAAATACTGTATTTGCGAAAGCTTAAGATAATGAAAGTGTTTCTAGTTGTTCTTTATAGAACTAAAAAGCTTTAGATACTTAAGTCAGAAGTTTTTTACCACTACTATTATCAAAATAACTCTTTTGGCTTAGATGTTAAACATGCAAGGGAGTCTACCAAGAAAAAAAGCTTGACCCAGAGCACAAACCAACTATATATACCTGCTCCTCAATATTTTACATATAAGTTTTCATCAACAACAGTACCAATAAGGAACCTTAGGTATCTTTGAATTTTTTAGAGCCTTGAATCTTCAAACTGTTTTGGTTTGGTCTTAATTCAAGTGATCATTAAAAAGAGTTAAAGAATATATTTTTTATATTTTAGTATTTCTAGTTTAAACAATACTAATATTCATATATTTAACTTATAAAATATTAGCTTAAAAAAAATTAACAAATTATATAAATAAGTTTTAATATAAATTAATAAATATAAATACTTGTTTGATATACAGTAGTAATTAATATTAAATAACTCTTTTCAATGATCCTTTGGTCAATAATAACAAAAACTAAACTACAGAAAAATAATATAAGAATATTCAAAACAAATACTTTTCAGTTTTACCTTAAAGTAAATAGTTGTTAACAAAGCTTAAGACATATTTTAAATACAGTAATTTTTCTTGGAATTAAAGCCTTGCTACTTTTAGTGAACTTACTAAGTTATTTAATATTCAAACTAAAAAGGTATTCTAAAAACTAGTTTTAACTTTATATAGATTATTGTTAATGAAGTTTAAGAGATATGATACATCAAGGAGCCAGCATAACTTGAACAGTTTTTTTGAAGTTAAGTTTTTTATCTGCTCAACAGACTTTCTAAGTAATTCAATATCTAAACTAAAAAGATATTTTAAAAACAAGTAGTGTTAAAAAGCTCTTATTAAGATAATAGAAGCTTGAAAATTTGTTTTTACAATTTTAAAACTTATAAAAAAATTATATATATTTTCATTGACCCTTTACTTTTTTTAAAAAAAAATTTTGTAAAAAGTGAGAATTTAGCTTATTCCTTCAAATAATTAACATATTGTTTATTTATCAAAATAATTAATATTGCTTATTTTTGTTATAATAAATATATAAATATATATAAATATAGATATATAGATTATTTGTCTTGGAAGTAACACTAAATAAACAATGCTTTAAGACTTATATTGGCTGATTTATTTTAACCTCAAAATCAGCAAATTATGATTGAGGATTATTAAAAAAATTTTCTACGAAATTTATTGCAAAACAAATTTTCACAAAAATAATCTTTTTAACTAGCCTTGCATTTATAATTAAGTATATAAAAATTTATGAAATTAATATATTTAGTTATAAGCCAAAATAAGTTAAAAAGATCGCATTTTAAAAATTAGCTTCTGAATTTATCCTTGTTAGTTATCAAACCATCAAACAATATCTAACCCATCATAAACACTCAAATATTTCAACAAAAAAGGTAAAAATACTTTTTTTTACAGCTTAGAATAGCTCTTTTATTGAGTTTTATTGGGTTTTTAACTAATCTAGATATTAAAAAAGCTTTTTTGTTAGAGTGTGATGACTTAGTAAAGTTAGTAAATTGTCACACTCCCAAGTGACTTGTTGGTCTAGTAAGAGGTTCGAAATTCATTGTCAACGAATTTCGAAAATTCTACTTGTATAATGGCTACTGTCTTTTGTTGATCAGTTGAAACAGAATCTCTGTAACCTTGGTAGTACCAACTTGATTGGGAGATTATAGGGTATTTGTGTTATGCATAAGTTACATGAAGAAAGTTTGATAATCACATTAATTTGAGGAACCAGAAAGATAGATATTCACTTAGCAAGACCCGAGTAGAGAGATAGCACAAATCTTTGACAGTATTACATAATGAACTATTATTGAAGAAACTGATAAATACTGAACAGAACTGAAGTGTATAGCAAAGCACTTCACCAACCAGGCTGCTGAGGCTAGAGAAAAAGGATCTGTTTGACCACAGAATACTAGGTGACCTGTAAATCTGTAGGTGAAAGTCCTCTTCGGGCTAACTGAATTGGGAGTTTGGGATGCTGAATGACAGATGTTTAGAAAGACACTCTAGCCGTCGGAACTGGAAGAAAAGGAACTGCTTGACCACAAAATATCAGAGAACAGTAAACCTGCAGGTGAAAGTCCTCTCTGGGCTATTTGGATTAGTAGTTTAGAAATGTCAAAATATTGGTAATAGTTTGTAAAGTGGGTGCTGGGGTTTGAGTAAACTCTACAAAGGCAGAAGTAGATAACAATAGCACCTTTGGCTTACAAGTACTCGTTTTTGGACTTGGCATAAGTTACCGAAGCTAGATTAGCCAAATTGTAGATATGAAAGCTCTAGCAATAATGTTTCAAGAATAAATTAGTCCTAAGGCTACAATAAGCATCCAGTACTTCTCGACTAACAAATGTCTCAGTGATAACAAGTGAAGGTTTAGTTGCATTACAAAGGGTTTAAATAGGTAATCCTCTAGTTGGGTTATAGATATGGCAGCTAATATAGAATCTATAGTGTGTTATCTATATGCAGACTACTTAAATAGGCTCTCAAAAGACACACATGTAGCTAGTTGTACTCTTTAATATAATTCAGAGTTCTACTGTGAGCCTCTCACCTCCTAATATACTTGAATAAAAACCTTTATGCCAAAGAGACTAGTTAAAAAAAAAAAAAAAAAAGCTTTTTGGTTAGTTGTAATAAGTGCTTCATTTGTTACTTTTTTAATATTACTTAGAAATAAATTTTTGTATAACAGATTATCAAAAAAGGCCAAAAAATTAAATCAGTCAATATGTAATAATGTAAAATTCTAATTTCTCTATAGTGCTATTATTAAGAATTATATTTTTTCTCTTATCTGGAGTTTTTTACTTAAATATACTAATTATATAACCCTAAAGTAAAAATTAGTTTAAATAGTAGATATAATTTTATAGAGCTCAACAAAGGCTTATAATTGTAATTATCTAGTGTGAGTAAAAAATCTCATATTTTTTTTCTTACCTCTTTTCTTACTCTCTTATATATTTTATTATTCTCTCTTATACCTTTGTATTTTTTTTAAAAAAAAATTTTTTTTTCTTTTGCTTCTCTACAAGAAGATATCATCAGATTGGTGATATCTTATTGCAAAGCAGTAAATAAATAAGCTCTCAGATATTATCTTAATTGATTATACTTCGCTAATATAGCAAATCATCTGTGAGTACTCTAATAACTTTAATTAATCATAAAGTAGCTGCAAAGTGTCAAAGTAACAGATTTATCAGCATAGTTCTATTTTTTTAAGTGTAGATTATAGTTTTTCATAAATTAAGTCATTAATAAACTGGTGTGATCATCTATATAAAAAAAAAGTTTTAAAAAATTATATAACATCTAGAGAACTAAATAAACAGCCAATAGCTGCTTAATACTCATAAAATTAGAAGCATTAATTGAACTAAAAAAAAGAAATAAAAAATTCAAATCCTTTCTGTGAACAGATCTAAAAGAAAATATTGATCAAGAAGAGATAGTTCTTTATTTAGTAAAAAAAAATATAGTAGAAAGAGTACAAAAACTGCTAAAAAGATATTATTAATACAAAAAGAAATATTAGAAGCAGAATTAATACAAGTAGAAATTCTTAAACCAAGTAATAGAGCTTAATATTGTAACTTACAATATTAATAATATTAAAAACAATCTTTACAAACTGAAGTTTGCTTATAACTAAGCAATAGATAACAAAACTAATATATTAGAAATTACAGAAACAAACATTTTAGATAAAAAAGGAAGCTAATAATTCAGTAAACAAAGTAATTACAAAAGTTTTTAAGCAAACTTAGATTGAAATAAAAAGAAACACTCTGGAGTTGATTTGTTAATAAACAATTAATAAACAAAGCATATAGAAAGAGTAAATAAAATAAGCAAATATATAATTTTGGTTAGTTTATTGCTCAAACAACTAGAAATTATAGTAGTAATATTTTATATATTTTCAAATAATGAAAGAAAATAAAATGATATAGAAATAATTATTAAAAAATACATCAATAGATCTTTTATTTACAAATAATAGTAATAGATAATTTTAATAGTATACTGTAATAGATCTATAATTAAACAAAACACAAAACACAGAAAAGAAATAGTTTAAGAAAAATCTACTTTTGCTTTGACTACAAAGACAAAAATTCCAAAATACATTTAGAACTATGTACTCAAGGTCAGAAAATTTACATAGTTTAATAAAGAAACAAGTATAAAAATTAATCAAATATAGATATTAGATAAACTGTTATATAGTAGGTTTAGGCTGCAAATAATTATATTATTTATAGTAACATTGTATCTAAGTCTCTAGTCTTAACATCCTTTAGCTATAAGGTTCAAATGTAATTTTTTTCTTGTATGTATTTCTTGTAACGAAATTTGATTGAATTTCAATAAAGTTAGAGACATAGCCTTATTTTTTAAAATTAAAAAAAAATAAAAATAAACTATTATATAGTTTTTTTTTTTTTTGATATTAAGGTGACCTTTTAGTTGTCTTCTTTTATTCGATTATTGTCAACTTTTACAGTATAGTATACCAAACTATATATATATTGCTATATATATTAATCATTTAATTAAGCGAGGATATAAAGTACCTCCTTATTTTCAAACATCTGACTTAAAACTTTAAAGCAGGATTCTATTGAACTCTTTATCCTCAAGGTAAACCTGCCTTCTGTACCCACAAATCTGGCTAATCTAGACTTTTGGTAACTTATATCGAGTCTAAAAATAAGTACTTGCGAGCTGAAGCTGCTACCTACTACTGCCCTTATAGAATTCATCCAAACCTCAGCACCCACTATACAGACTATTCTCTAAACACCTGTCATCTCAAACTTACAATCCAGATGGCCTGGAAAGGCTGTGACCTGCTCTTAGTTTTCATAGTTGAGTCTTTTTCCTTTGGTTACTCTCTGGTGACCAGGTTGGTGGAGTGTCTTGCTAAACACTTTGGTCCTGTTTGGTTTTCTAGTTTCTTAGTTAATAATCCTTTACATAGTACTGTTAAAAATCTGTGCTACCTCTCTATTCAGGTCTTGCCAAGTAGGCTTCTGTATGTGCTAACTCTGGATTTACACAGCTATTTCACTTAAGTTTCATATAACTTATGCATTACACTATGTTCTACAGCCTTCTAGTACAACTTGTATAACCAAATTACAGATACCAATCTATCTGATTACACTTACAGTCTGCTTAACACATTCTGGAATTCAAATTTTTTGTTATTGATGGGATTTAAACTCTGATCGCTACCACTTGAGGGTGCGACAACTTCACCACTTCACTAAGTCACCACACCCTCTGTTATATAGTTTATTTAATATAGAAATACAGAAGATAGATATATATACAAATAGTAACTATATAAGAATTATAGTCAGAATCAACTTAAGCTATTTAAATGTAACTCAAAGCTAACAACTTACAAAAGTAAAAGATACACAAGAATAATCTTTTTTTGTAATAAAACAACAAAAAAAAATTGAAAGAACTATAGAAAGCAAATAAATAATTTGCTAAGAAGGTGCAAAATCTTCTAAATAAAACATTTCATCAAGAAAAAGAACTATTAGACTTAGATAAACTCTGAGATGATATAAGTAAAAACATTTTAGCTATAGCAAGATATAATCTTTTAAAAAAGAAAGTTTATAACTTAGCACAAAATAGAAGGAAAAAAATTAAAAAGTTAAGATTATCTTATACTTTAAAACAATTGAAAAAAGAGTATAGTGATTTAGTGAAGTTGATAAGTTGTCACATCTCCAAATGGCAGGACAAAAGTTCGAATCCTACTGGCAATAAAATTCAGAATTTATAGAATGTGTTACAGTATACCGTATGACATTCTGAGGGGTGGTAGTACCTGTAATTTTGGTTATATCAGCTTGTTCTGGAAGGCTGTATAATGTATAAGTTATACAATCACATAAATCTAGGGCTCAAATTCACATTATATAGAAGCCCGCTTGGCAAGTCCTAAGTAAAAAGGTAGTACAAATCTTCAACAATACTATATAAAGGAAAATTATCAACACTAATACCAACCAGGCTACATATAATACAAGGAAAAAGGATTTAATCAGAATACTAAGGGATGCTCACTAGTCCCTCCCAAGCTATCTGAATTGGAAGTTTGGGGAGCGGTTGATAATCAGAGAAGTTAGTAATGGTCTGTAAAGTGGGTACTGAGGTTTGGATAAACTTTACAAGAGCAAAAGTAGTTAATAGTAGTGGCTTTGGCTCGCAAGTACTTGTTCTCGAACTCGGCATAAGTTACTAAAGCCAAGGTTAGCCAGATTGTGAGTAGGAAGAACCTAGCAAGGCTGCCACTATGTCTATCTGTAAAGACCTATAGGCAACCAACGAGGTAATTAAATCTAGATAAGATAGTAGGAGGCACTTCAGTATAAAGGTACTTAGCTTAGAATAATTAGTGAGTATATATAATCAGAGTTCCTTTGTTGTAATACTAAAAATGTAAACTCATGTAGTTAATAATAAATATCAATAAAAGCTTAGTCTTAAAGAACACCTTATAAAAAAAAAACAATTGAAAAGATGAATTAGTATAAGATAAAAAAAGCATTAAGTTAGACTTAAATAATTATATTTAAAATCTGATATTAGAGTTAGAGTTTATGAATTAGCAACACAAAACAAATATTAATACAGCCCTAACTTGTTGGTTCTATAAATTGATTAATAACTTAAAAGGTTAATAGAAGATCTTGTTTATAAGAAGAGCAAGAAAAATTAAATAATAATAAAAAAAAGAAATAGAAGAGAATATTGAAAAAAAATATTAGATGATAGATAGAATCAAGATAAAATACTTATTAGTTTATTAGAAAACTATTTAAAAAGATCCAAAATGACAGACTCATGAAGGAAAAAGATAACTAAGGAAAACTCATTACTAATTCAAGAGGGTTTTAAACAAAACAAGAGATTATTTTTCAGAAACAGTTTAGTACTTTCTGTTTCAATCAAGAACTATAGAAAAGGAATTAAAAGAAAATATATAAACTAAAAAAAAGTAATACAAAAAAATTAGTATAAAAAATTTAACTAAAATATCTCAAAAGAGAAATAGTATAATATACTTAAAGATCTAAAGAAAAACACTGTCTCTGAGGTCTTAGAAATTACTTTCTCATTAATTAAAACAGCAAGTGCTTAAACACAAAGAGTCTTCTAATTATTTGCAGAGTGCTGTATTCAGTTAGACAAGGTTTCATTAAAATAAAAAATTTCTCAAATATATTTAATTCTAAAGAATACAGATTGGTATTACAATTTGAACAATATTAGGCTAATAGCACTTTTAGAAATATTTAGAAAATTTGTAACTAAAGTAATAACCAAGTGACTAATATAAGTTCTGATAGAAAAAAATATTTTAAAAGATCTAAATTTTGCAAAACTATTAAGAAATTCAACAAAAAAGCTAGTGCAAATCATAAATGCAATAATAAAAGATGTAGTAGATAATAAAAAAGAACTCTGGTTAGTACTGCAAAATATGAAAAAAGTTTTTAACTCAGTATTATTAAAATCACTAAAACTAACAATAAAAAGACTCAAGATTTTTCAAATAACAATTAGATTTATTCTTAATTTATTCAAAAACAAACAGTTTAAAATTATTATAGAGTTTAATACAACACAATATTTTGAAATAAATGATAGGATTGAGTAAAAAGAAGAGATTTTACCTTTTATTTAGAAAATTTTTATAATCTAATATTAACAAAAATTAATGAAGATCCTAATTTTAGTTATATAGTAAATTAATAAATTTCTTTTAACTATAATCTAAACTAGTCAATACAAAAAAAAATAGAAACAAACAGTTATTACTTATGCTAATAATACAATCTGAATTGCAAAAAGCAAAGAAAAAATAGAAGAAATAATCCAGGTTGCTGAGAAGTTCTTTAAGCTCAATAATATATAAATAAATAAGAAGAAATCCAAATTAATTATTATCAACTTTGGAGAAAAAAGATAAAACAAAAAAGTGTATTTTGGCAATAAATGGCTATGAAAGGAGAGTAAAAATAAAATCACAAGATTTTTAGAAGTTTGGCTTAATAATAAGCAAGATAAAATACTAGTAAAAGCAAGAACAAAAAAGATTATGCATTCAACAGTTCAAATACTAAATCTAAAGAAACTAATAGTTGCATAAACAGCATATATAAATAATATATATAGTTTTCAAATTATACTATTTGTTACAGGTCTCTAAATTTATAAAAAAAATGATTAATAATCTATAGGCTCCAATTTTGGTCCTAATAAAATATAAAATAGAGCTAATAAGAACTACAAGCAACAGTACAATTCTATATAAAAGCATTGAAAGCTGTGAAATTATTTATTAACAAAATAAGTATTTAGTAAATATTTATAACTAAATATAGCAAATCTAGAAGAAATCTTAATACTGTATTACTAAAATAAGTTAAGATATATAACTATTACAGTAAGATATATTTTTAAATTTGGCATTTCTAAATATAACAATAATCTGCACTGTATAGCTATACAAAAATTTTCTAAAATAATTAAAATAAAACTAAATTTGATAGTTATAGTATATATATATATATATATACTTATATACGTATTTACGAAAAATTTAATTTTTTACTTAATTCATATTAGTAACTGTGCTATTAGGTAGAAGTGCAAATAAATTTTCTGTTTATATATATATGGCTTAAAGTATTAGAATAAAAATAATACAAATACTATAATTTAAGTTTCTTATGCAGAATAGTAGAATGTTAGAATATATAGAGGAATTACTTGAGTTAATACAGCAATATATACTAGTTTTTTTATAATTCTATAATAAGAACAAACACTATAAGGGAGAAGTATAATGTTCTTTATTAAAGTTTATTAAGATTTTAGTGGTATAAGAACTTGAAATTCTCAGATCATCAAAATCATTACCTTTAAGCTCTAAAAAACACTAATCTTATAATCTTTTTCATATAACTACAATAAAAAAATTATAGTCTTTTACAATAGTAACTAAATAAATATAATTTAAACTTATTCTTTATAAGAATAGTAGTTTATTCAATCTTTTAAAAGTATAATTAAGAATGAGATTATATGGGCTAGATGCTAAAAAAAGGTTCAAAAATAATAAAAAAAGAATTTTTTTTCCTTTAGCAATCCTGTTTATTTCATTATAGGAACTGACTTTTATTTTTATATTGACTAATGAAGAAATTTAAATCTATAATATTCTAACCAGAAGATAAACTTACTCACAACTTTACTTTACAGGTGCTATAATATCTATTTGCAGTCAGTGCAAACTATTAAACTGCTGAGTTATACCTAGATATAATCTGCCTAGTAAACAATTGGCCTTTTTCAGAGATCCAGAATTTATTCTAGACTTATTTTACCTAGATTCCTCAGCTAGCTATTGTGCTGCTCTATCAAGATTCTCACCTTATAATAAAATGCTGTCAAACTGATGATACTTTTCATAAAGAAAAAAAAAAAAAAAAAGGATAATAGAGAATAAAAAAAAGAGGTATATAATAAAAATTAATACATCAAAGAAAATAGATACTAATACTAAGGAGTAAAAATCTAAACTAAAATCTAAAAAAAACTATCAGTAAAAAGAAAAAACTTGCTAACCAGACAAAAACTTCTAATTATACAGAATAACAATCTATTATTAAGTGTGAGAGTCTTAACAAAAATCTATAACTATAACAAGATATACTATAACTTGTATTAGAGGCTAAAAATTATATATAAGTAACATGTTGTATATCTCAATACACTTTGTTTGACTTTTTCTATTAAATCTATTTCTTTATTCAAAAGTATAAGGACTTTAAAAACTCTATATAAATTTGTTGTTATCATTTTATTTATTTCATTATATATACTAATTTGTTATTATCTAGTTTTCCAATATAAAAGTAGTAAACAATGCTAATCTTTTGAAGGAAGTAAACTAAATTTTTTACTTTTTGTTGAAAATTTTAAAGCCGAAAAACAGCAAGAAAATATTGAGTTTCTGCAAGTTTTTCAACTAAGGAGTGTTGTTCTAAGAGTTCTTTATAGTCTTTCAAAATATCTGCTTCTTACTATATCATGTTTAAAGACTTCATTAACAGTTTGTATTAAAAAACTTCAAGTTGTTGTTAACTTCTAGGTTTGAATCTTCAACTTGCTTTTGGTATTAGGTTAATATAAGTAATTATTAAGAAGAGTTATTATGATTTTCTGTAATAAAAAAAAGATTTAAAAATTTTTTTTTTTTTAGTTTTGAAAGCGAGGTCTTACCCTCTGTAACTTTATTAGTTTTTACTAATTATAGATACATTACAATATAATACAACTAAGCAACTTTAAATACAAAGAATTCAGACTACTTTATCTGCGACCTAAGCTTTACCCAATGGGTATTACCTGTTTAAACCTAACCGGGATTTTTG
>CAJVPZ010003281.1:0-11210 GCA_910592135.1 Racocetra fulgida | reverse complement strand
TAAATAAACTATTAATTTGTTTTATTTATATATAATTAAATAATAAAAATTTTAAAGTAATCATTATATTTCTTTAAGGCATTTGATAGTCAAGTTTCATACTAAACCTTCAAAAAATATTAGACTTTCGATTAATATTATAAAACTTAATAATGAATATTCATGAACTTGTAGTTGTAGATAATGAAGAAAATATAATTAATGAAATAATTAGTAAAAATGAAGAGGAAAATAGAAATGGTGAAATAACTAGTAAAAGTGAAAAAAAAATAGAAATAGCGAAATAACTAGTGAAGATGAAAGAGAAAATGCATTTAGTAAGACAGCTAGTAAAATGAAATATAGTTAATAAAAATAATAAGCAAGAAAGGCAAATTAAAAAAGTAGACCATATCATCCAGTTTGAGCTACTTTTTATAGAATGAAGATTATACTAATATTGTTTATAACATCTGTAATCAGCCATATAGTGTTGATACAGGTGTTAGTACAATCAAAGAACATTTTAGGAAGAATACAAAAGTGAATGGAAGGCAATTGAACAAAATATAGTTTCTGTTAAAGAAATTAAATCATGTAGTATAATAGATAAAACTAAAAGTGCAATTATTAATATTTTACTTATATAATGGATTATTTGTGGTTAGCAATCATTTTCAATCATTAAGGATGAAGATTTTATTATCTTTATAGCAGAGCTTAATTCTTGGTAAAAATTACCAAGTCAGCAAACAATTTCTGTTAAAATACAATAGATTTATGAAAAACAATGTGGAATAATTAAAGAATATTTTAATAATCATAATAATAAAGTAGCACTTACTACAGATGTGTGAATGGTATATACAAATCAAGCTTATATGTTTATAACTCTCTATTAGATTGATAGTAAATAGAGAATATATCATATTCTTTTAGACTTAGTGCCACTTCATGAAAGGTATTCAGGAGTTATGCTTGCTAATATGATTTATGCTACTATTAATCATTTTGGTTTTAGCAATAAACTTATAGATGCAACTACTAATAATGCCTCTAATATGAATATATTTGAACAAGAATTTACATAGTTATTATTAGATAATCATAAAAATACATTATTTCATCATGTTAGATGTGCTGCTCATATCTTTAACTTGGTAGCAAAGGATGGTTTTAATGAAGCAGAACTTTTAGTTAAAAAAGTTCGAGAATTCATGAATGCTATAAGTTCTTCGCAAATTATGTTTGAAGAATTAAAAAAAATTTTAATATAAAAAGCATTCTGTTTTAATACCAGAAACTGATATTAATATAGTCATATCTGAGTTATATCTCCACTAGATTATATCCCAACCTGAGTTATATCCCTATATTTAAGCAAAAAAAAATTTCTCTTTTTTATATGTTTTTATATATTTTATATATTGAGTTATATCCCTACCTTAGTTATATCTCCAAAAATGCTCTAGAAAAAAGGAGGAATATTGCCCAGATAAGACTGTACTCAGTGGAATTCCACCTATATAATGATAGAAAAACTATGCAAAATTCAAGATATTACAAATATTTTAGTTGCATTAAACCCATAACTATATCCAAATAATAAAGATTGGAAAGAACTTAATATAAGAATTAATAATAATAATAATAATAATAATAATAATACTTTTTAATTTTTTTAGAATCTTGTTAAATTACTTAAACCAATCTATCATACTACAAATCTTCTTTCATCAAGTTACCCAATACTTGGTAATCTTTATATGATATTTTCTATTATTATAAATACAATATACAAAGTTCAAAATAAAATAGCATATTATGATCTTTTGCACAAAAAATAAAAACCAAATTAGACAAATATTGGAATGAACTTAAAACAACCTTATATGAAACAGCAATTCTTGATCAAAATAACAAGCTAATACCATTTGAATATGAAGATAAAATAAAATACAACAAGTAATTTATGAAACTTATAAGACGCATTATACAACTAACAACAAAATTGTAGAAGAATTACCGAAATCTGAATCTTTACAAAATTTTTTCATCATCACCTTAAAAGATTATATGATATATTTATGAATAATGATAATTCTCTTAAAGAATATTTAAATCTACCTATTAAAGAAGTTGATATTCTATGTATTAGAAAGCTAAATCTTCAGATCCTTGCTAGAATTTACTTACTAATATGCCCATAATTATTTAATAGTTTAGGTGACTAGTATAGCAAGTAAACAAATGTTTAGTGTTTCAAAGTTTATTATTAATCCAACTAGAAATCAGTTGGATCCTAAAAAAGCTTGTGCAGCTTTTGTTTTGAAACCTGGTATGCAGCAGGTTTAATTAATTATAGCAAGTAAAACTATTCAATACACTTTTTTCTTTAATATATATAAATAATATATATTAAAATTTTAATATATTTCAACATTAAATATAGCAAATTGTATAATGCTTCTAGCTAAACTGCTAATTAGTAAAATATTGTGCAAGAAATATATTCAGTTTTGTAAATATATTTTTTATATTAGTGTTTAAAATTTTTAATGCGATTTAGTATCTTGTGGTTTAGAAGTATCTCTACTATATTATATAAAATTAGTATATTAATTCATTTTTAAATAATATAAATTAATATTTTCTTTAAATGTTATATAGTAATTAATTTGCAAACTACTATTCTATATAGTATATATTTAATTTTGGCCAATTAAAATTTTTTTAACTAGTTTAACCTTTTCAATTTGTCTTAAATTTAACTAGTTATTAATAACCATTTATAAAATTTTATAACCAGTTTCATGCAACTAGTTATAACTAGTTTATATAGTTAACTGCCAGTTTGAAACTAATATAGCTAGTTTTTAATGATTTAATATTCCTGGATTAAGTGTAATATAACTAGAGATATAAACTTAATTAAATTAATTGTTAAAATAATTTTATTTTTTGAAAATATTATTGTTTTGATAAGGAAATATTGTTGTAGCACTATAGCATTATAGTGCTATAGCACTATAGTGCTACCTTTTTATATAATAATAATAAAAATTTAATTTTATACACCCTGCATTACTATGCAACCTTGATTACAGAATATATAACAAGTGATCAGGTTTATATTTTATTTTTTATCTGTTTATTATACTTTTTTCAAGCTATAAATATTCTCATTGTTGATGTCATTATTATTAGTATCATAGTTTAGTAATCATTATTTTCTTGTTGCTGTCATCACTTAATAATTGATGAAAATTACTAGTTATACAGATAAGTACTTTTTTTTGTCATTTATATTAGTTGTCTTTTAGTATTGTTAACTAACTAGGACATTTTCTGCTTTATTTTCTCTATCATCTTCATTTTTTGGTAATCTTTTGTTCATAGTCATTTTGGTTTGTTGTGCTTGTGGTGATTTTTTTTTACTTCTTGTGTTGTCATCATTTGTTGGTGTCCTCGTTGTTTCCTAGTGTTGTGCTTGTGATTGTGATTATGTGTTATTATTCCAAGAAAACATCTGGTTAGAATAACATGGGCATTTGCATTCAGCTTAGTCAAAAGAGGTGGCTAGATTTGACAAAGTAGGTTGGTTTCTTTAGGTAATTAACTATTAGCTGGCATTAGTTTTCTATTCTCTGCTCTATTACTAACCAAATTACTTTTATAATCATGATCATTAAATGAGTCAGAAACACTGCATAGTGTAATCTATTGCTTATTGCTATTATCATAATTCATGAAATATGTGACATATACCCTTTGTATACAGTATAGACAGGGTAGAAATTTTTTAATTTATGTAAGCTTCTGATATACAATATTTGATATGCAAATAATATTGGCCAAAACTTTCATAAAGCTAGCATACATACAATTTTGTAACATAATTAAATCTATTATGCCAAAATTACAAACTTAACTGAATCAGCAAACAATCATTCGGCAGATGTTTTAGTAATTATAATAATAGCAGTAATTCTTTCATCATAGTTTTATTACAACATATGTTCTAAACCAGAAAACAGCTTCGAAATTATGTATAAGGATAAACAAAAATCTACCTTTCTAAACTAAATAATGGCCAGAAAATGTACTTTTTATTTAATTATAGTATTATAGGGAGTTTTGGAACACTTTGTATAGGATGGAATATAGTATTTTTAGAGTCGCTTATTTGTAAAATGCAAAATTTAAACTTTATTGTTGGCAAAGAGTTAGATGTGTGAATTTATTTAATAAAACTAATTTATTTAGTTTATTTATTTACTCTAGTCTACTCAACTGTACTAATTTAATTCCTTACAACTTGCAATTCTTTCTTTTTAATTTATCTTTTCCCATCATCTTAATAAGTTAGTTCAGTGATAAATTACCAAAAACCCTATTTTTGGAGATCATACAATGATTTTTTTAATCATATGCTATTGTTCTATATTATAGATTTATTATAGTATTTACAATATGTATTTTTAACGAATTTGTTTACATAGCAGCATTTAGGTTAGATTAAATTATAGTTAGGGTTAATGTTTATGCAACAGGACTATATGTAAATTTAATCAAATGTGCATTTAGAAAAGTATTGCATTTAGAGAGATAAAAATCTATAGATATAATATTAGTTGGGCCTAAAAGAAGACTGTATTTAGAATAGTTTTCATAAAATATATATTTCAAAAAATAGCATTTAGAAATATTAAGTATACTTTACTAGAATGTTTATAATGCAAATAATAAATAGTTAAAACTTAGTAAAATTTATAGTAATATATTTATAAATAAATAAATTAAAAATGTAATAAGTAAAACTATAGTTTTATAGTGCTATAGCACTATAATGCTATAGCACTATAAAATAATAATTATAAAGATTACGGTATATTATAATTAAATTTGAATTATTAAAGTAAAAATTATATAAAATTATAATGATTCTCTGGTCAACAAGTCCAAAAATCTGAACTACAGTCAGCATTATAGAAGATATCAAAGGGTGATAATATACATGGTTCTACGCAAGTAAGTGTGTTGTCAACGAAGTACCAAGAGTGTAAAACTGAGGAGCGGACTACTTTGGACAGTTTTTGTAGAGGTCAAGCTTTTTTGTTAGTGGACTCCTCTATTATATTCAGCATCCAAACCAGAAGGATATTTTGGGAACACAGAATGACTAGGTCGACACTAAGTATATTAAAAAAACTGGAGATAGTCTCTATACAACTGTAAAACTTACAAGGAACAACCACAAAAAGTTTCATTAACCCACCACTTTTTTTGAGAAAAATTGTCAAAAAGTAGCCGTCTCAGCTTATCCCCTCCAAAAGATCAACATGTAAAATCACCAAAACAGTTGATATTGTTTATTTCCCAAAGCAGATATTTACGATGTATTGTTTATTTAAGGTAGCTTGGGCAACCCAGTTACCAATAAACCAGTAGACTGCGGTCAGATGTATTGAAGTAGAATAAGTAGGAGACTATATACGGAAACAGTGCATCTGAGACACACAATGGTTATATGCCTCAACTTCCCTGGACTGCAAACGATACTTCTAGATTACAGTTTCTTTTCTTTAACTACTCTGTCTAGTTTTTTTAGTTTAGTTTAGGATGTTTTTTTCTTATATAGGTTTTTCGATATAGATATATATATTATTAGAGCAGAGTTAGATACAGAGCTTCTTTATTCTATTAATATATAATTTTTTAAAGCCTGACACAGGCTTATAATTGTAACCTATCAGATTCTTTTTTTCTTTTTTTACCCCTTTCATCTTCATATTTGTTTTTTTATAGTATTAGTCTTCATTATTTTACTTTTTCCTTTAATATTAGTATTAGTGTTAGCGCTTTTTTCTTTTTTTCACTTCTCTATAAGAAGATGTCATCATTTTGGTAATATCCTATTGTAGGGCGGTAGTCTAATAGTGCCTTCTGAGATAGATGTAATTTCTAGTTGAAATTCATCGCAATGTGTTCAAAGAGATGTGTCTGCTTAGTGCGGAAGGTTGCTTGTAAGTGCTTTTTGAAGTAACTGCAGAATGTCATATCTAAAATTATGTAGTATTCAATTTGTTTGCATCATTCTAACCAATTGATACCCAGTAATAAAGAATTTTGGCAAGATGGCCAAAGTGAAAAAAAAATATATAAAATTATATAAATTAATAAAATTATTATATAATCAGTTTAAACAATGATATTGATTGTTATAGTAATTAAAATTATACTGTAATAAATATCTTCAATTTTATTTGATAAATCAACTTCTACAAATTTATCTTCAAATATGTCAAACCAGTTAACTCAACCTGATATATGTTCAGTAGAATAAAATAAAACATTGAAACAAAAAATGCAGATCGACTAAGGAAAAAGGTTTGTGATTATTATATTACAAGCAATGTTGTTGGTGACCATAGTACAACTTGTCATTATTGTTCAAAGTATTGGAGTTGTAGATGCCCTGGAGAAATGGAAGCTTATTTTGTGAATATCTGTCATGAAGTCTTATAAATATAAAAACATATTAAAATTACTTTCAAACAAAATTTTTAATTATTAAGTAAATAAAAAGTTCAGATTAAAGACAATTAAATCAACATAACTTGCTACAATATGTGCAAAATAAAATCAACAAAGCTATTTTAAAAGCTTGGATTATAACAGGCTTTTCATTTAATATTATTAGTAATTTATTTATGATTTATTTAAGCATCTTAATTTGGCATATAATTTGCCTAGTCGAATAATATTTTCTAATAGATTATTAAAACAGAAAGTTGCAAGAATTAATTTTAAGATTGATGCTGAATTAAAAAATATAATTTTTTAACACTTGCTCTTGATGGATAGTTATCACAAACTGGAAATTCAATTTATAATTACATAGTTTCAACTACAGATTGGTATAAATATCTTATTGCACTTAAAGATTATTCAAAAATTTTACAAACAGAGATCTTTATTGCAAATGAAATTGAAAATATTATTATTAATATAGGAGTAAATAAATTTACTAGAATTGTAACAGATGGAGGTAGTAATGTAAGAGTTGTATGACAAATAATTAATCAAAAATATCCACATATTTTAAATATTCGATGTGCAGCACATTCTTTAAATCTAATTGCTACAGATTTAATAAAAATTAAACCTATTAGAAAGCTAATTTTTCAAAGTAATGCGATTATAGGAATTTTAATAAAAGTCATCACACAAATGCTATTTTTAAGGGAAGGATTAACAAACTTACAAATTAAGGGTAGTAATTTAAAATTGTATAATAAAACACATTGGTATTTACTTTGGAATACAACAGATTCTTATTATGCACTTGCCCAATATTTGACAGAGTAATTAATTTATAATTATTGATATTATTTATATATATATTAATATATAATATACAATATTTATTATTTATATAATTTAGATTAAATGTGAACATTCTTTTGTACTAACAAATAAAAATATAGCAAATTATATTGAAGCCATTATTTTAAATATATAAAATAGTGTCTGAGATCTTTAAGCCAATTAAAGAAGCCATTAATCTTGTAGAATCAAAAACTGCAACAATAGCAGATTGTTATATTGCATACTTGAATTATGGTAACAGTATAAAAAAAATCTTAATGCTGATTATTAAGAACAATATTATAATAATAATATTGCTATTGAAATAATCCTAAAAAATAACCTCTATAATTAATGAATATGGATGATATATGCATGAGTTTAGGCTTTCTAAACCATATTCATGGACTCAAGAAGTACTTGCAGAACATTAATATTACTTTGACTATACCCAATATGATCAACTTGCTAAAAAATTACACTCCAAAATGACCTTAGAACAAAATACATTTTATGAAAAAATCATAAAATATATACTTTAGAAAGAAGAAAATAGAACTATACAAGTTTCCAATATTTTTAGATAGAAAAGCTAGACAGGGCAAACCATTTTTAATTGACACTATTTGTTACAAAATTTGAGCTGCAAAAAAAATTATTTTAATATGCAGAACTACAGCATTAGCTGCTCTTCTTTATAAAAAAGGACATACTGCCCACTTGTTATTTTGTATTACTGTAAAAGAATATAATATAAACATTCAATCAAAAATTAAATATAAAAGTAATTGAACTGATTTAATTCATAAAGAAAATTAATCATAATTAATCATATGAGATGAACTTTCTATAGCAAATAAAGCTGTTTTAAATAGTATTAATATTCTTCTTTGACAAATCTGTGATTAAGACGAATTATTTGGAGAAAACCTTTTATAGATATTGGTAATTTTCAATAAGTAGCATCAGTTATTAAAGGTTTATCAAAAACATCTACAATTAATGCATCAATTAAAACTTTCCATTTATAAAAACATTTTGATAAATATATATACAATCAACTTATATACAATACAAATAATCCAACTTTTGTAAAATTTATTGATGATATTAGTGAAAATTATAAAGATAATAAAATAACTTTAAATATTTTTAAAATTACCTAAGATGTTGACGAAGCTAACTTTTTTTATACCCTAAAAATGTATTCTCAAATCATAATATTTTACAAAAAAGAGTTTTTCTTAGCCTCTGTAATTTATTAGTAGATAATTTCAATTATCAAATACTAAATAAATTACCTGGAACAGTTTGTATATATTTTAGTTATAATGTTGTTAAAGAAAATGATGAAATAATAAATGACCACCACACTGCAACCCCTGATTACTTAGCACAACTAACTCATTTAAGAATACCCAATCATAAAATTCACTTAAAAATCAGAACAATATACTCTATTATGCAAAACATTTCCATAGAAAAAGGGTTGGTCAAAAATACACAAGTTATAATAACAAATCTAAAACAAAGATTAGTTGAAATAACAAAACTAAAAAATAACAACTTACAAAATATATTATAAACTCACCTCATTTTTAGAATAAATTTTTACTTCCAACCAGATTATTGTTTATGAACTGTGCATCAGAAATAATTTCCACTATGCTTAGCTTACTCAACAACTTTTAATATTTGTTAAGGCTTTATATTAGATCGTGTTGTTATAGATTTTAGAACCTCTGTATTTGCCTATAAACAACTATATATAGCTATATCTCAAGTTAAAAATAGAAATTATGCTCTAATATTATTACTAAACAATAACACAGATATTAAAACAATCAACATAATCTATAAAGAATTAATCAAATAAATACTTAAAATTTAAACTCAATAAATTAATAAAACACTTAAATTTTTTTTCAATATTAAGATGACCTCTTTGCTATGTTGCTTTTTATTCAAATATCAGTAGTATTTTTAATCATCAGATACATTTCGACAGCTGTACATATTTGTAAAGTACAACTAGCCATATCAGCATCTTTTAAGCATCTATTTAAGTATCTATCTATTACTAGGTTCTATACTAGATGCTGTATCTGCACTTCGACTAAGGAGGTACCCATTTAAACCCTCTGCATCTATGTACTAACCCTTTTATATCCAAGCGATGATATTTAGTACCACCTTATTTTTACATACTGGCTTAGAACTTTAAACAGGTTTAACTATTTTAAGGAGTTCTTTAACCTCAAGATAAATCTGCTAGAGCCTTTCATACCTGATTTTAAGCTAACTTATATTTCAGTAACTTATGCCTAGTTTGAGAACAAGTACTTGCATGCCAAAGTTGCTACTGTTACCTACTTCTGTCTTTATAGAGTTCACTTATACCCTAGCTCCAATACTCATCCAATCTGAAACTCTTCTACTGTTTTACCAAACTCTCAATTCAGATAGCCTAGTTTGGTCTACAAGTTACATTATCTACTTTTCTACTGGTTTAACCCAGATACCAGCCTATGTCCTTTTCTCTAATCGATTTTGGTGGTTTGGTTGGTATGGTGCTTGCCAAATATCCAGTTCTCATTCAGATCTGCAGCTTTTTAGTTTCTTCTTAAACTTTCTAGAATCTTTAAAAGCATGCACTTCTTTATTCAGAGCTTGCCAAGCGAGTTTCTATTCGGGACTAGTCTCACAGATTTATACAAGTCATAGGGACTTATCATGAGTTTACACCGCCTTTTATCGGTTTGTATCTCTTTGTGTAATTTCTTTATTACATGAATACCCCATGATCTTTCAAGTCTGTACTACTACCTCTGATAGAGCTTGTGAGATAAGTCATCTGTTAGATAATCATTACTTCTTGCACCTATTTGGTCTGACTGTCATTACAGAATTTACATCTTTACACCCGAATAGTTACCATTATATAAAAGAATCTGATTTTTTATTGTTGGTAAAAATTGAACTCTGGATGTGCTACTTGGGAGGTAATAACTTGATCACTTCACTAAGTCACCATACCCTTAACATTTAAATTTAACAATCACCAACACAAATAAAAAAACAAAAAACTACTTACTTGCAAAACATTTGATATAAAATTCAATAACATCATATTTCTCACAAATATAACAACAAACTACAAAAATAAAAGTTTTAAATTTTACTAAAAATTCTATTTAAATAAAATAACAAAACTATATATTATAGCACAAGCATATTTAACTATCAATCAATTGCATAATTGCTCCTTTAACCTTCATTAATTATATAATATAATTATAACTGCACTTACTATTTATCTTCTAATTGATGCTATGATCCCTAAAATAAAGCCAAAAAACTTACTATAATAAATACTTTTACGCGAATCTAACAAATCAACACTAAACAATGAACAACTGAACTTAATTACAAAATTATGAAATCTCCCAAACCCAATATATAAAATCAAACAATAAATATTATAACCTTTTATTAAATAAAATATTTTATCTAATACTAAAACATAACTAATCATAAAAAAATGATAAATAAGCATTTAATATATTGCGAAAATGTGAATACTTATTTATATTATGTTAATAGTTAATTATACCCCAAACCCAAACAAAAAAATACTACCTAAAATAAACTTAATCTATATTTTTTATTTAATATACTACAAACCTCTTTTCTCAATTATTATATTATGCTTATATACAAAAAATAATTATCTGTATCATAAACATCACATAAGTAACAACAAATAAATAAAATAAAATAAAATCTCAAAAAAATCCTAAATTCTAGTTAAACAATATTCAAATATAATAATATCTATACATAGTAACATTTTTAAAATT
>CAJVPZ010003280.1:0-11210 GCA_910592135.1 Racocetra fulgida | reverse complement strand
ATGTCATTTCAGGTTGGTGCGCCATGTCCTTCATGTAGTTCAAAATGGTCACCCGACCAAACAAACATTCATGCTGTAATATTTTGTAACAAGTTTTCTTCATCCGAAACTTTAAACGTCAATTTTTCGATAAATCTTGTTTTTTTTCTCGTGTTGTCAGAATCCCTGGGGGGTTTCAAATTATGTAGATTATGTATGGGATGTAATTAGATTTGTTCTAATAATATATATGAAATAATATATATGAAATATATGTTGAAATGATATATATCAGATACGTCAATCTATATACGTATAGATTTGTAATATATAAATGTATATTATATATATTAGTCATCATGTTATGCTTGCCATAGTATTGTTCATTTTGATTTCCCGGACAATGGTTAGCCAGGTTATTGGTTTTACCGATTAAAAACATCTAATTCTCTAGAACATTCCTACTTTTGTTTATTGGCCCGAACTTTTTTTTTAACGTTTACACTTTTATAACCCTTGAAAAGGTTTCCCTATTGTCCTATTGTTTGAGCTTTTTTTTTTTTTAGCAAATTCTGCATGACACAATTATTGATTTTAAAGCTTTTGAATTCCTTTCAAAGGTCTTTTTTTTTAAACTTATACTTTAACTTATAATGGTTAAAAATATGCGACCTATAAAAACTCGCAAGTATATGATATCATTATTAATCATACCATTCTTTATATGGTTCTTCACATCTCTATTAAGACTTCAATGTTTTGTTGCCTGGCATAATTTCGAAAATCTTTTACAAATATAATTTACCCATTTCATTTATTCCTTTTTCATATGCTTACTAACCTTTTTTTTTGAACTCAAAATGATGAAATGATGTATTGGCGAAACTAATGATGGCTATATGTTATTAATACGCCACTCCTTATTTCTGAAAAATAATTGAAAGGTTGACATCTAATTGTCTATTGAATTGGATTTCAGCCTTCAATTGTTATCGTTACTCATGTATGATATAATCCACGTGAGTACCAAAGTACTATACTCAGCGTTTTTCATATGAAAAATATTATCTCTCGGGTATTTCACTACAACTTTCCGATAACAGATAAAGATGTTTTGAAGCATAGGTAATACCAGATATAACGTAATATTTAAAAGTAAAATGTATACGTACTTTACTGATTTGGTACGGAAATTACAGTCAAATGATGTTACCGCTTTTTTTTTTTATTAGCGTTTATGAAAATTGGGTTTTTTATTCGATAAACCAATCAAAATCTATGTATAATAAAAACTGGTTAACGTTAATGGAATTGTTTTTTTTTTATTCGATAAACCAATTAAAACTATGTATAATTTGCGATCATAAAATATATATTGGTGTATTTTTTCGATGAAAAAAGCCCTTGCGTTCTTTTAGTCAAAAGTGTTACATTCTAAATGTGGCGTGATATAGTGTGGTCGCTGATCTGCGTGATCGATTATAAATGAGCACGTATAAGTAATGGATTTTTTTTCAAATTTGTTATTTGTCAAGCGAACAATTACGTACGTACGTATTAATAATTTTGTCAAGCGTAAATTATTAATTTTTTAGTAAGATTTTGGCATTCATTAATTTCCTCCTATTCTGGCCAATCACGAAACAGGATCTGGCGTAACACAGAAATTCGTGTAACATTGTATCAACCCTAGATATCACTTGTGTGACATATCAGTATGTGACATATCAGTATGAATAAACTACCCCAGGTGCGCCAACAAAATTACTATGTAACTATGATAAAATTTTTGCGATCACGTGATGATCTACAACAAATTATCCAATAAAGAATCTTAATTTGGTGTAACATCACGCGATCAAAACAAACGTTCGCTTAGAAAAAACTGCCTTTATCTCGAAAATTTGCTTAAGAAACAATTCTTCATACACTAACAAAAAAAATTCCTTGTGAAATTTTACTATATCCCCCTTAATAACCAACTTTAGTTTAAACGCTAACCCTAACATAAAAGAGCTTAAACAATTTTATCGACCATCACGTGATCGCAAAAAATTTGTTGGCGCACCTGGGGAAGATGTATGAATAATTCCGGCCAATAGAAACGAATTTGGTGCATTCGGAATGACCTTGTCATATGGTGACGCCAAGGGAAAACCCGATTCTTGGTTTTTAAATATATTTTTTTTTTATCGGACTCCTCCTAATAAATTTAATAAACTTAAAAATCCAGAGTCGGGTTTTCCCTTGGCTCACCCATATACAATCGCACTCCCATATAAATACCTCCCATACAAGCAATATCACCTAACCAACTATATACTATATATTAAATATAAGAATAATTCTCTATATAGGCATATTATATATTCTATATAATACCGTTTAGTGTGAATATATGGAAGTGCGACTGTAATCATATGACCTCTTATTAGTCTTATATATATATTATATACCGGTATTAGTCATATCAAATACTAATAATAATTTTTTTTACTATGATTCATTATATTAGTCATATCAAATTCTAATAATAATTCTTTTTACTATGATTCATGTTACATTAAACGATATTAAAAGGTCATTAGGTCATAATGTATCAACTTTCTTTATGACCAAATGACTAATGACAGACCATAATGATCACATAGGTCATTGAAGTGTCATCGGCCAACTTAGTAGCACACGAGTGCCATTAACTCCAACGAAAGGGTCATATGACGAAATATCTATATATTAGCATGTGATGATTCTGTCGTGATACTTAGCTGAGGTTGGGGCATACCTGGACTGGGGCATGCTTCTCTTATTATGTTTGGGACCGGATGTTACCTCTTGTCTATACATATAAGCCATAAAAAAAAAAACCAAAAAAAAAAAAAATTGTACGATAAATAAAAATAAAGTTTATTTTTTTTTTTAATGAACTGTTTACTCGTATTTTAAATTCCTTTGGCTTATTTGATTAGCTAATGATTATGCTTATCAAATAATTAATAAGATGAATTTAAGGTGAAGCGTAGCCATTCACATGCCGGGTCGAGATCACCCCTAAACAGAATTAAACAAGGGTGTCCGCTCCAATACCAGTAAAAAAAATAAAATAAAATATATAAAAATTAATATATACTGTTATTAAAAATAAAAAATTAATACTGTTATTAAAAATAAAAATTGATACTGTTATTAAAAATAAAAATTGATACTGTTATTAGTACTATCACATTTAAAAATATTGGAGACCATTAAGCATTTGGTTATCATTGATAAATTTTATCTATACATATCATTGACGAGCTTTTCTTTACATCTATTTATAAGCCAATTTCTAATGATTTTATAAGGCTACACAAATTAACTTTTTGCAAAATTAACTTTTCGTTTTGCATTACCCACCAACTCAAATTTTTCAAAACCTCAATATATATATCTATATTTTTTTTACAATTTGGTTTAAAACAAAGTTAACAAGATTTATTTTAGTAATTTTAATGAATCTAGTTCAACAAATTAATTGGTTGAAGCTTAAGAGGAATAAAAATTTAAGAAATGTCCTGCTCCCGGTTCAACTGGTCCGGAATCCAGAACCTAAATGAGGATCAATTGTTGGATGCTGGAATTTTATTAAAAACAGTAACTATTAAAATACCGTCAGACTTTTCTAAATGCATTATGACGAGACTATAAGTAAAGATTTAGTCAAGAATCTACAAGTATTATATTATTTGAGCTTAAGTGAAGACATGCATTTAGGGGTTTGGGGCGTACATTTAAAGGGGTTGTATTTAGAAAGGTCTGACTGTATTTAGTAATTGACTTTTTTCAAAAATAAAACAATCAAATTTTAACAAAGATCAATGAAAGAACAAAGACTGCTTTTTTTGTGAATTTATTATAAATGTAATTGTAAAGCAAACACCATTCGAAAACTTTGATTTTATCCCAAAATTATAAATTCTAATAATCAAGGCTCAAGTCTGTAAAACGTTGCCGTTTTTCTAGTACGTACGTACGTATTTATTTAATCAAAATACAGTACAGCAATATAAAGACATACATGTATAAGAATTATACTCGTCTAATTCAGAAAACAAAGATCGGAACATTTCGGGATGATAGGCAGTTGAAGAGAAAGGTCGTCGGGTATTTTAGGGAGGTAAGCTAATTTATCTGGGAGGTTTAAACTAGAGTTGCTGGTGAAAATAAATAATGCTGGTGAAATTGGTGGCTGTCTAAAATCTAATTAGCTGATAATGTATATCAGTTTCACCACCATTCACCAAAAGTTTCGCCAATTTCACCAGCAACTCTAGTTTAAACATAACATAGTTTTATAATATTTACTTAGTGATTTAACTGATTTGAAAGAACCCGAAATCATAGGTATAATACCTGAACAAGTAAAATTCCTTTTCAAGAATTTAAAAGATTTTGGCTACATGAAACTCGCGAATTAGATGTGAACATGAGTCTATTAATTTAGATTAGGCCAGATCAATTTAATTCTATGTTTACCATTATCTCTCTATATTTTAAAATTTTAGACAAAAAAACACTTCACATTAACTGATCAAATTGCAGTATTGGTTTTTTATAATCCACTCTTATGATCTATATTCTATTATGTTAAACGAAGAATTAATTTGAAGTGGCCTTAATAACAAAATCAAAATCAAACCGCCCGACCGGATCTTCAGAATGCCAGGTAATGCAAAACGAAAATCAACTTTGTGTGGCCTAATTATAATAACTGACCTTAAATGTCCGTTTAGCGATCAGAATTGCAGTATACGTATTAGTACCGTATAAATCCGAAATAAAGTCCGTGGGCGTTATTTTGAAAATCAGGACATTCAAAAATAGCATATGCAATTTCGAATTAATGCCCATGTGCGTTCCGAATTAACGCGCATCCTCTCGATAAAAAAAAAAATAAACAGGGCACAGGAATTGGATTTGATACTAAGTAAACTGGGCCATTTATGAGGATTTTACTATCGTTAGAATCGTCTTAGTATGAAGAACAACTTTTGTTGGAGCATTAAAGCAGGTTTACTTATGCGTAGTACCAAACCCGGTTCCGGTGCACTTATTATATTTATTACGTACAAGTACGTTAAGGTTATTTATTTAACCTATATTTAGAAATAACATAATGGGCATACTCGAAATAACGCGCAGGTCAATTAATTAACGCGCAGATGTGCGTTACTTCGGATTAATACGGTATTAAAAGTTAGTTACTTTTTTAGCAGTCACTTATTAAACAGACCATAATCGTTTATCAGCCATATATAAAAATTTATCTAGTAAATAAATACAGTCAGGCCTATAAATGCATTGTGATGGGTCCATAAGCTAAAATTTTGTCAAAACGTGCATTTAGAAAGGTATTACTTTAGAGAGATAAAATCTATAAGTATTATCTGTTATATTAGTTGGTCCAAGCGAATGCGTGCATTTAGGGAGGCTTTTCATAAGGAGTGCACTTGGGGGTTGCATTTATAGAGGTCTTATGCCATTTTTTCTGAATATTTTAGATCTTTTTCAGCTAATTATATCCAGAATTCGATATATGGAGGTTTAATTTAGAATGTGCCAACTATGCATATTTCGTGAATCTTTGGTTCGAATCTTTTGTCAGAGTCTAGACCCATTATTCATAAATACATTCATAAATATATTGATATTTCAAGTAAGAAAGTATTTTAATTTTACATATGAATTATATAATTATTCTAATATCACTTCATACAACAAACAATTTTAATTTTATAAAAATTTAAGCAAATACAGTATTTCAAAATTTGAAAAAATAAAATATTATAATTCTAAAAATAAAATATGTATTGATAGAATCAACAATATTAATTATAAAAGATTTGAAGAATATTTTCACACCCTTTATCGTATTAATGGATTGGTTACGCAATTAGTATATTGTGGACCTGGAGATTTTGGTCATTATATTTTATCCATATATGACAAAAAATTAATATAAAAGTCAAATATCAAAATTAGGTATAGATATACAGTAATTCAGAAAATGCATTCTGCTTCAGTGCAACTATACATGGGTGTCTAAAATACTTCTCTTAATAAAAATTATTTCGATCTGTGTTAGTCTGTCGAAATTAATTATTCTTAGTGGCAAAATTAATTTTCATAGTTGTCGAAATTTTTAGTGAAATTATTTGAATTCTTTTATGCAAAAATACATTAGTAGGTAGTATAGTTACTTTGTGGAATTCATATAAAAAAAAACTAGCAATACCAAAATGTTTGTCGAAATTACTTTTTTTAAAAAATAATTTAGATACCCATGTATAAGTGCAACGTTCCAATAATTAGGAATTGAAAATTTTTGTCAGATAATCTTTTTAATAAAAGATGTAAATATTTGTCATTAAAGTATTTCATTGTTGAATGGGCTCGAGATAATGCTTATCATTAACCGTTTAAAGTAGTGTATATATATTTTAATAAGTACACTGTTTATATTTTGACATACATTTTTACGTAATAAATTGTTAATTTGTAATTGAAGTATATATATCTATTATACATTTATTAACATGTGTTGGATTTATGAAGCTTAACCATTTTTGATCGAGGGTTTTATGTGACAAGGTTTTTCAGAAGACATTTTAGAACGTCTAAGGCCACTCCAAATTGATTCTTCGTTTAACATAACATTAAATGGTTCATAAGAGTGGGAGGGAGGGCGTGAAAAATACACAAATTAAAAAAAAACAGCAATTTTATTGGTTGATTTAACATGTGTTAGTTATATAAATTTTAAAAAATTGAGGGGGTAAATACTATTAATTATTATTAATGAGTATTGGGTTCATATAAAATTTAAAAAATAGGGGGGTTATGTTAAACGAAGAATTAAATTGGTCTGGCCTAATTATAATATATACAAAAAATGTCACTAATGACGAAAGCGTTGGGGGCTATTAGTGCCAATTTTTCTAATCTTCAAAGGATTAGTGCCAATTTTTCAAAAATTCGTTACATTTAAATTTAATAGTAGTTTCGAGGCTAATTTAATAAATATAAGTACTAAAGATTATTTCGTTATACATAGACGTTCGTTATTTTTTTCGCATTATATCTGTTACAATTATCGTATATTAGTAACTTTGCAAATTTGCTAGATTATGCCTCAATACATTATAAAAAAACGATTCTTTATTTCTTCTATTCAAAAATATCATTACGATTTTTTTTTACGCCTATATACAATTTGGATATTTTTAGAGTTTAAGCATAAAATTCAAGTTTAATTATATGATTTTATTAAATAAATTCATTATCATATAATTAAAACAAAGCATATTTTTTTCCCAACTATCCCATCGATCTTTTACTAATCACCCGATAAATAGAGTATAATTAATATAAAAGTCTTTAAATATATAAGCTACCATCAATAGAAATCAATCAGATTACTATTTTTTAAAAAAATTTAACGCCCCAGCTTTTACAGCTAATATCTTAATAAATTCCGAAATTATTTGAATGATTTGATATTGTCAAAGAAAGCTTCATCGAGATATAAGCTATTTGAAACGTTAATTTGTTTGATTTTTGTTGACGGCGGCCCATGTCTTCATATAAATCTAATAAGCTTTTATATTATTAACTAATAAGTTTGAGATACTTAGTTTCGGAGATTTATCTCTTCTACTTGTCCCAACCACCACGGAGAGGCGTATATCATGACCGGGGTAAATCGCCACCCAAAAAATATTTCGAAAATAGGATCATAATTGATTTGGTGATTTTTTTCTTCGATTCTTCAAAATGAAAAGCGATCGTTGCAATCTTGACAAACCAAATGATTCTTTTAAAAGCATAAAATTCAATAAACACAATATTCATTAATAATAAACGAAAAAAAATAAATGAAAATCGAAATAAAATTATAAAAACTAATCAAAAAAATGCAATTGCAGAAAACTTTGTAGATTTATTTTTAATGATCCTCCGGAAGAAATACTGATTATTTATTTAAGCAAAAAATTTTTATAATTTAAACGCAGCAAAAAAAAAATTATTGAAAAAAACATAATGAAGCAAATGGCTCAATAGTATTAATAAAAACTTTTAGCCGTTGCACAAATTGGAGGAGGATTATAATCATTTTAAAAGGCAATGGAATATTCCAAATACTTAGAAAAACCGTAATCATAATACTTTCTGGTTAATTTTTGGTGCTCGATATATTTGTCACGTGATGCTCGAAACTTTCTTGGGTGGCGATTTTACCAGGTCTGTATATCATTAGTTGGGAAGGTACTCTTGTAGAATGGTTATCGACGCTGGATTGCAACCTTTCATAACTTTATTTCATTATTATAAATGCGCCGATAGCGCCCCAGAATCATACTCCTCTCCAAAGTCTTGTTTTTGTAGCCATTTTAGCAGTGAATCAAATTTAAAGTACTCTTTTTCAGCACTATACGATTTGTCTTGAACTGGGTCGAGTATGCAGCAGTGGAAAAAATTCAATGTGCGCATGTGCGCTCCCGCACATAAAATTTTTTTTGCGCACAAAAAAAATTTACAGGTGTGCGATAGCAAAACATATCAAATACGAAGCATGCGCACATAATTTTTTTGAACAGTCAAACAGAATGTGCGCTTGGCGCACTAAATTTCAAGTCTGAATTTTTTTCACTGGTATGCAGTAAAGTCTCCCATAATTATCTTCCGCATCTTCCGTACAAGAGCTGATTATTCTTCTCCAGAGTTTTTTCCATTTACGAAGCTTTTTCACCATAGTTCGCTTACAAGAACCTTTACTTCACAGGGTTTTGGCTGTTTATAATTTAAGGAAGGGGTATAACCGGCTCCTTATGTAGACCGGTAGATCTCAATACAGAGAGATAAAAACGCTGTATATCAAGAAGAAAAAAGAAGTAAACTAAGCACGAAAACAAAAACGCGTTAATTACGCACGATTTAAATACACCTGATCATCAACTTTCACTGGTGATCAACAATAATAATAATACTACGTATGTAGGTAGATCAAAACGCGATCGTAAACCAATCAAATTAACCAAAAAAAACTTCAGTACGCGCAAAAAAAATAAATACACTCATTATATTATCAACGAAATTTCACTTTTTATTAATTTGTAAATTTTAGATAACAACACTGTTTTTTGACCTTTACTTACTTTATACAAGTGATTCATTAGTATCTTCGATCTACATCATTGAACAATACACACATCCGTCTAATAAGTTTGCATAAATTTAAATTAAACCATACTGGCGCTAAAATGCCTTTCAATGAACTTGGGGATAAATCTTCTGAAAGTTGAAGATCCTGGAGAAAACTAATTTGGTGCGGCAGGTCGCACATAAGTTAAGACTGTAAACATTTGTAATACGTATATAATCGAAAATTACTTTGGACTAGTGTTGATCATAGAGGCCTTTTTACCAAATCCAAATTCAAAAGTTTCGGGTTTCGAAACTCGAAACTTCAAAACTTAATTGAAAATTGAAAAAATTTAGAGGACTTAACAATTTGACAAATTGTCAAACGCTTAGGTGTTAGCAAATCTTTCAATAAATCGGGTTTTCAAGCATTTTCAGTGATATGGATGTTTTGAAAAACTTTTATAACACCTTTTCGATAAATATTAAAAATCTTGATTTTTTTTGGTTTGGAATCTTGAGTTACATTTTAACTAGTCAACGAATTCTTGATCATATCTAACTCTTTTAATATTAGGACCTATTCGTGTGATATGTTACTATAAAGTCTATTTTATATCCGGAGTCATAGAAGACTTTCATATGATAGGCTGTTTAAATCACATTTTTATACAGTTAAAAAAAATAAAATAAAACTACAAAGAATAACAAAAAAAAAAAGTATATAGAAAGTTTTATTAGGGTTGTAGGACTCTACAATTGAAGATAATCAAAATCCCTTGTATTTTGGAGAAGTTGGCATGATAATAATCTAAATCTATACATTTTTTAGAAGTCTTTATTATGCTAACTTCTCTAAACCAAAAAGGATTTTTAATTATTTTTAATAGTGGAATCCTACAACTAAGGTGTCTGGAATAGTGGCAAAGGCATGCCAAATTTGTTTTTGGCATGCCACTGGGTACAGCATAAAAAAACTATATTTATAGTGTATCTATACTATATATTAGACTTATAGTATTATGATTATTAATAATACAATATTTTATAGCATGCTATAGCACAAATTTTGACAAAGAGATGTCTATGGCATGCCAAATATTTTTTGCGTGCCAGACACTTATAACCCTAATAAAATTTCCTATACTTTTCTTTTATTCTTTGTAGTTTTATTTTTGTTTAAATAAAAATATATTAGTTCATACAAACTTAATAAATTGGTTCTCATAACCCGGTTGGGTCAAATTTCGCAAAAGTCTTAAAAAAATTTTTGACTATATTTACTATCCGGGTGAAGTTTTTATAAAAATTTTTATGGGCGAATCTATTTGTCGCCGGCGGTGACAGACCCAGGCCAATCAGATTGCACGATTCAAAAACCTCAAAAATTTCAAATCAAAATAACTCAAAATTATGCTTATGAAACCAACTTCCGTGTCTTAACAAAAAATATTTCTTGCATAATTTTACCATATATTATGACCCTTTCTAACTCTAAATATAACTCTAAATAAAATCCGGTACTGTCACCGCCGGCGACAAGCAGACTATTTCAATTTTTATATGCTTTTTATATATATAAATTTTTGAAAATAAAATTAAAAACCGGGTTGCCGGGTCATTTTTCAAATTTTATGTTATGAAAACCAAAAAATTAACTTTGTATAGCCTTAAACTGTATAATAGTATAAAATTAAATTGATTTAAACAGCCAATATGAAAATCTATGATATCTGGTGCCTTTTTTATATTTTTTGTCAAGATTTGTTTGTTGACAAGAACAGCCTTTTCCATAAACTTTCGCACAAATTAAACACACAAACATGCTGAACAAGCATTCATCAAACGAAATTTTAATAATGTTGAATGTATCAACATTACAATGATAAAATTATCTGCAAAACAAGCATAATATTACATGTGATATTGGGGTATTTCATATACTAATTAATCAAACATATGCGAGGTATTACTGTATTATAGTAAAAATCAATAGTACAGATTTTATGCATAGATCGGCAAAATCGATAAATTACTAGTAAAACATTAGT
>CAJVPZ010003279.1:0-11210 GCA_910592135.1 Racocetra fulgida | reverse complement strand
TTGGAAAAACGAACGTTTGTTTTGAATTTTCCTGTTTGTGCTACGTTACACCTGATCTTACAATATTATTGGACAAATATCACGTGATTGCGCTCTTGTTCGCCACCACTAAGCTACTTGTTAATAAATATCCATAGATTTAAAGTAACCCGTAGATTATTTATGTTATGTATAATTTACGGTTCATTGTATCAACGCTGCCCTAACTTCCTTAGGACTGTCTTTTAACTAGCTGAATTTGGAAGCTGGAATTTTAATGAAAGTTCTCGATAAAAATATTACCTATTTGAATTTTAATAGCAATCAAATTGATTTCGAAAAATTGCAAAAATCCAAATGAGATAAGCGCATTAAAAAATTTTTACAAACGCTACCTTAAAATACTTATTAAAATATTTCATTTAAGCGAAAATTAGTATTATTGATTATTTATATTTTCTGAATTAAAAATTGTACTAAGCTAACAAACAAAATAATTTAACATATTTGTGTAAATTTATTGACTTTTAACTTATTGTACTTGTAATTAATAAATGTCGTGACTGATGTATTTAGCGTTATCTGTATAAATTTATTGACTTTTACTCATTTGTAATTAATAAATGTCGCAGCTGATGCTGAAATTGGCTAATGCTAAAATACGAACCTATTTTGTTATAAATTTAATCCTTTTCCCCTTTTTTTAGGGTTGGGATAGGATTTTAGGGGTAGAATTAATAATTAAAGAGTATATGGGGTCTTTGCCTTGAAAATGACCTTACGGTATCATGTACCGTAAGGTCATTTTCAAGGCAAAGACCCCATATGTGAATTCTATCAGGCTTTATATTTTCAAATTGAGGCCTTGGATTTCAGCATCAGCTGCGACAATAAATATTACCCATGAACAGAACTCTTTTAGATAATCACTAAGATCGTCTACGTAAATGCAAATTACCTATATCATTCTCTTTGAGCTTAAATGATGCATTGTGCTTTTGCATTATGGCGTTAAAATGCAAAACTTAAATTCAGACATTCTAAATCATTATATTAATCAATGATTATGTATTGAATTACTTTTGCTACGAAATTTTCATTTTAGCTTTAAACAATCAGTGATTATAAAAATTCGATCATACGTGTAGGCAATTATATAATCGCTTTTACTATAATTTATTATTACTTTCATATATATATATATGTTGTACCCGGATTTGGAATCCGCCCGATTCGGAATCCGGCTGCCCCGATTCAGAATCAGGACGGCCGGATTTAGAATTCTTATACGGGGTACCCGGCTCACTATACTAATATTCTAACCCTAATCCTAACCTTACTAATTATTGAACCGGGACCCGTATAAGAATTCTAAATCCGGCTACCTCGATTCTGAATTGGGACAGCCGGATTCTGAATCGGGCGGATTCCAATCTGGGGTACGACATATATATATATATGCGTCTTTACGCCTAGTTTAGTTTTTTACCATATTCCTATAGAAATTGTAATAAGTAAATATAATATATCAGATATGTACTATACGTACGTACGTAAATATATCAATCAATCACGTATCTACCAGTACCATAAATAATAATTGTTTGTATAATGGTATTTGTATAGATGACAAAGGAGTAACAATATCACCATTTGAGTAATTACGACTTACGTACGTATTTACAGAATTCATGAGTAATCATTCGTGTGTAAAAGTTAGCTCTAACCAATCAAATGCTTTGGTGCGAACAGAGCACTCATGATGGTAATTTTATTATATTTATTCTATCAGACTAAAAGAAAAAAATAGTGTTTTTGAGATTCTCATAACAATAATTTTACTAAATTTTAATAGCATATTACAGCTACAATAATGTTATTAAATTTTATACTATTATTAAATATTGCATCTAAGATCATTCCATAAGAGAAATATATCAGTAACTTAAAATAAGACCAAAAAATAAATATAAAAATATTGAATAGCATTTATGCCTTCTGTTAAAATTAGTGGTCCTAGTGAATTTGTAAGTTGTAAAAATAGTAACAGAGATTGATAGTTCAAAAAGTATAAATAGACTTAGAAATTACTCTTGTAAGGAACAGAACTCGAAGTTCCAACAACTTGACAATAAATAAAGAGTAGATCGTGTCTTCATACATGAACAACTCGAATATTTTATTAAATAAATCATACAATTCCCTACAAGTGTGATCGTGTCTTCATACACAGATCGCTTAAATAAAACTCTATCTTGGTTATAGTGTCCTTATACACAAATAACTTCGAGTATAACTTATAAACTTGTTTACACGACTATTTGTATTTCCACATACATTTAGCCATTTGCCTCTTTCGCAAAAGCAATCACTCAAATCCTCTTAAAAGCGTAACCACACTAATCACATATTTTACTTAGTATAAATCGGCATTCTTGTTGAAATTACTTTACTTAACCGTCACTATAGTAAAACGTTATACTGGAATTATAAGAGGTAATTCTGGGTGTAACATTTGGTGGTGACTGTGAGATATGGCTCCACCATTTTAAAAAGGAAAAATCGTGAAATTGCATGAGCTTTAACTTTGAGAAATACTTAGAAAGAATCAATAAACATCAAAGAGCACATAGAAAACAAACCGAGTGACGATTTGTGTGAAACTTGTTACCCAATAAGGAATAATTTACTACAATTGTTCAAACACTTCATACTTGGTACAGGCTAATTGTGCCCGTATTTTCTTTTTCTGAAAAACCGTAGAGTATTTTAAGGAATTAGAAGAAATTTTAAAACAATTCAATATACCACAGTGTAAAAATATCATCTGCAGATTGATATTTAGTATTAGATATAATAAACACCCAGAAATTTAATAGAGTTAGTAAGGTTAATCTTATTGATTGTGACATATACAGACTGCTTTGAGAAGGACCCATTATTCCAAGAATTTAAGAAAGAATTAGAAGAACTTTTATCAGAACAAGCTGGTAAAAATTCTAAATCCCCAACTCTTTCAATCGCAAAGGTTCTTAAGAGACCCAACCACACTGCATTTAAATGCCCAATACCAACTCACTCCCACCTATTGTAAAAATGGCCTTAAATGACAATATCCTCAATTTTCTCAAGTTACACTCTAAAGAAAGCATTCTCTTGTATGTCAAACCCTTTCTTGGAGACAGATCTCAGAACCCACAAGTATGAATCAAAAGTTTTGAAAAAGCCACTGCTGCTAATAATTGGAATGCAAAGAGAAAAAGAGCCATTCTACTCACCTTTTTATGAGACAACGCTGATGAATTGCAGCAAACATATTTCTTTGGGGCTGCTGCCACCACCAACTCTGTTAATAACTGGGCTGCCACAATTAAGGCCTTTAAGGAACAGTTATGCACCCAATGCTGACAAAACAAATGGCTATACAAATTAGATATATTGAAGCAGCAACCAGGTAAATCTGTCAACACCTATTACAGCAAGTTCAAACAGTTGGTTAAATGAGTAGAGATTTGTAGAAAAGTCAAAGATGCCTAGCAACTATACTATTTTAAGAGAAAACTAAGACCAGACATACTTCTGTTAGCCTTGATCCATAACTCTACCAACCTGAAAAGAGTCCACAAGCTAGCACTAACCCACAAACAAGAAACAGACTTCACAACTAATGCTAACCTCCATTCAAGTCCTGAAATCCAGGGAACTGGAGAAGAATATAGAGTTCCTGACAGAACAAATGCAACAGAAGTCACTTAACTATATAGCTATTACCTTTGCCTTAACTGCACAAACCACTGCTGGATCATTTAAACTGTCTAAACCTAAAACCGCTGTCACAACTGAGCTGATTTGTTAAAAAGGACACTTCATTCAGAATTGTCTATTAGAAAGAAGACCAACCACTGGGTTACTTCAACCCTAATATACTTACCCCAATTTCAGTCAGTAACAAAACGTCAGCTATGCTAATACAGAAGAGTATTATAACAACTGAGATGATGAAGAAATAGTATATGTCTCTCAGAATACTAGAAACCAACCCTATATGAAGGATAGATGAGAAGCCAAGCAGAAACAGTCAGAACAGCAGAAAGAACAAGTTTACTGAAGGATAGTGCCCAGGCTTCAACTGTCAATAACTGCCCTGATAGATGTTGAAAATTAACAACCCTGACCCCAATCTCAAACCTAACCTTGACCGCAGCCTCAACTTCAAACTCAACCAACTCCTGTCGTATAACCTAAAAGGATTATACAGAAGCAACTGCCATCGATTATAGATCAGCTTGCCCCATATAACATATCAGAAGTTTTATTGAATATATAAGCAACACTATATATGGTTAAATGTTGAAGTACCCAGATCAAAAATGAAATTTGGCAAAGGTTCTGAGAAGAAAAAAACCTTCAACCACCGAAACGAACTAAGTACTGACAGATCAGACCCGAAGACCATTATTATAAGGTGTTATGTAAAAATCATAGGCAACTCTGTGGTTGCAATTCTGGATTTAGATGCTGCAGTAAGCATAATCACTCAAAAGCTTATGCAAAAACTGGGCTCTGTCTCTACCCGAGAGTTTAAGACCATTGCTGTTACCACTAATGGAAGAAAAGCTAAGGCTCTTTATATAGTTAAAAATGTAAGGATAGTCTTACAAAATGTCATTATATCTATAGACCTTCAAGTAATCGAATCTATAGATAAAACACTGCTGTTAGAAACTGACTAGTTCACCAAATCTAGAGCCACCCTAGATTTTGGAAAACATACTCTACATATTAGATATTTAGGCAAACAAGCTACAATAAACACTACCCATACTATATATTTACTTCCATTACTAATTGACGAAGATAATAACAATAATCAATAGATTAATGAATTGGATGAAAAGGAAGAACTAGAAATGACTTCTTTAATGAATTAGCCACCAATTCAGATGAAGACCTGTACTACAATTCTTGGAAACAAGAAGTAAGCATTAATTAGAGCAATCTGGCAATATACTTTATCAAAATACCCAATGATAACCTTATAGTTCTAAAGAAACCCAAATTTAATGTAGAGCAGGAGTTTACCTCTGAATAAAAGAAGGCTGCCCAAGATTTGCTTATGCAAAATCATTAGATATTCGTCATTAATATCTCTGAAAATGGCCAAACTATGGAGTTAGGCTATACAGATCAAATACGCCATCATATTATTACCGGGATGTGGCTCTAATTAAGTGAAGGCACTATCATATCCAACTAACAAGCAAGAATTTTTCTAACAAGAAATTTAAAAGATGAAAGAATTGGGAGTTATTTAACTATCCACAGGACCATGGAGTTCTCTCATCATCATAGTCCCAAAGAAGAATAGCAAAAAATGCCTCTGTGTTGACTATTGAAAGTTGAATGCTGTAATAAAGAAAGACGTATATCCACTCCTGAATATTAATGATGTGTTAGACAGCTTCAGAAAGGCCACCTGGTTCTCAAGTCTTGATCTGGCTAGTGGCTACTGGCAGGTCACTATAGCAGAGGTGAACAAGAAAAAGACAGCGTTCATCACCAAATTTAGCATATATGAATTCATTGTGATACTATTTGGACTCTGTAATGCATCTGCCACATTCCAATGACTAATAGACACCTTTTTGCAGGAGTTCATCAATAAATTCATCATTGTGTACTTGAACAACATCACTATATATTCAACTACTTTAAAGAGCATTTACAGCATCTACAATCTGTATTCACTAAATTAAAAGAAGCAAACTTAAGGTTAAACTTGGAGAACTGTTTTTTTTTCTTACCCAACATCAAGTTTTTAGATCACATTGTAAAAAAAGATAGATTGCGACTTGATGAAGAGAAGGTCAACAAAATCAAAAATTACTTTGTTCCTATAACTCTGCAGCAAATTAGAAGGTTTTTGGGACTTGTATCCTATTATAGAAAGTTCATCAACAGGTTCTCTAAAATTGCCAAGCTCTGAACCAACTGTAAGAAAAGATAAGCCATATATATGGGCTAGTCAACAACAGCAAACATTCAATAGTTGAGGTATTACCTTACTAGGACCCCATTTTACAACAACCCAATTTTGAATAACCCTTTTATATACACACGGATGCATCCACTTCTGGATTAGGAGCTATTTTAGCACAAATAGATGATCAAAGACAAGAATACACCATTGTATATGCAAGTCGAAGTTTGACTAAAGCAGAGCAAAATTACTTCATCACAGAGCTAGAATGCCTTGTCATAGTATGGGCTATGGAATATTTCTATCATTATATTGGCAGTAGGTACTTCTATCTAATCACTAATCACACTACATTAAAGTGGTTACAAACCATAGAGCTTAAGGGAAAAAAAGCTAGATAGATTTTGCATTTTGAGCCTTATGACTTTACCATTGTGCAGATAGAGTATATAAGAATGCGGATATATTATTATGAATATATAAAGATGACCTACTAGAAAGTAAAAAGGCATCATGAAATATCTTAAGGAGTCTTCTAATAAAGCCTGACAATGCCAATCAGAAAGACTTAATTGAAGTCTACATGGTTAAATGTGGAGAGTAGGCACCTGTAATAGACAAAGATATATTAGAAGAAGTATAGCAAACCTTATGGTATGTCCTAACCTTTAATGTTATGAAGAGGTTAAAGCCTTATCAACAATTTAAGTTCATGTCACAAAGTATATACTACAATGGTGTAATAAGCACATAGTATCATATTGAACATATTGCCAGCTGCTTGAAAAAGAGGAAAAACAGTGAAAATACCCCAAGATTACATAGACCCAAGTGCCTAATATTGGTATAAAACATGGCTGTATTCTCTAAGTAATGAATGCTTGACTTGAGTTTAGACCTAAAATTATAGATCATAGTCAAATTGTACCTTATTGAGAAAGTTGATCTGAATTATTGGGCTACACCTGAAAGTAATGAAGAAGAGCTGTAAGAAGAAAAATTAGAAGTTGTAAGCCTCATTAATAACACTAGAATCAATATTGTGTATATATATACTGAAACCAGAACATACTTTCTGCTTAATTATAAGTCTGACAAAACTGTCAACACCTTTAAATTCCTTAATCGAATTAACTACATACTAAAGACTGATGAAAAAGGGTTAGTGGTTCAACTCTGGTGGCTATCAATACTAAAAACCCCATCTTTTACTTATATACAAGAATTTAATAATTACTCTAACTGGCTGGAAGCACCAGGCTGGTAGTAGTAATACGAACAGGGTACAACTGCAATGCAAGGCATACCAACATTAAAACATCAACCAATTCGGATGAAAGCTAGAAGTGGTATTACATATCACAAAACCTAGTTGGGAGTAACTTTGTTATGCAACATAGCCTGTACCCGACCAACACACGGAGCCTCCATATAAAGGTATAGAAGATACAGCATTCCAATTCTGATTCGACATATTAGTGCTCTCTAACATATACTGGTGCGGTGGTTTAGTTGTACAAGGAGTCGTCTAGTAGAAGGTAGCAAGACTGTAGATAAGTTTGGACCCAATACTAGCAGGGACAGTTGATGTAGAGCCATCACCAAGTTAGGAAGTACACTGTGAGGAGTACTAAGGCCTACTCCATTTGGGATCTACCTGCTTGGGAGTTGCTTCAGATAGGTATGAGAGATGCAGGAAATACAGTAAGTAGATCAAAGACAATTATAGTCTTAGTATATAAAATCTAATATATAAATAATAGTATGGGATTAGAATATATTTGGTAGCCTGCATCTGAGAATAAATTAGTTCTAAATCGTAGCTTAATTTAAGTTGTTGTAAAAATACTGATGTAACTGTAAAATGTAACTTATCGAAAATATACAATAATAAAGTTATGGTCAAAGATGCCGCTTAAAAAAAAAAAAAAAAAAAAAAAAAATAATAATTACTCTAACTGTTATCTTTGTAATCTTCTTGGTAAGAAGTTTTGAATTAAACTATGTATATTAACTGAATCGTCTAAGCTAATTCAACTGCCTATATCTAGAATACCACAAAGAAAACACTTAGAAAATATACATAGTTAGATATATTAAAACCAAATCATAGAAAATCAAAATAACCCACCTTTTCAAGATAAATTTTTATATCAAAAATTCCTAGTAAAACAATTACATCAACAAGTCAACCATGCACCAAAAAAAAAAAATTGTAAATATAATTAGTAAAAGTAAAATATATTTCTAAAAACAAACTAGAAAAAATAAAATTACTTAGCAACAGTATAAATCAATATTGAAGCAAGTGAATATAATCAATTGAAACTCTATCTTGAAACTACACAATACTCACCTGATATCTCTCTATGCACCCGAAGACAAAAAACTGCCCAGTGCAAGAAGTTCATTCTAAATAATGGGCAATTATATCAAAGAAGAACAAAAGACCAATGATAAGTATGAGTTGTTCAAGACTACGAAATCAAACCAATCCTATACTTACTTCATCACCACCTAATATACTTACCAGACAAACTTTTGGGATTTGGGATTTTTATATGAACAAACCTTGACAAATAGAATTGTTTAATTATATTTAAAATCACATATGGAAAAACTGGACAAATTCTAATCCCAAATCCCAAATCCCAAACTTTGAACAAATCCCAAACTCTATCCCAAATTCTAAATTCTGTTCCAAATCCTATTCCAAATTCCAAATCCCATTCTATGTTCCAGATCCCAAATCTCAACTCAAATCCCAAATCCCATCTTATATTCTAAATCTCAAATCATTATTTCATATTATTATGATTAGCAAATATAATCTAAGCTTTTTTAGTATAATTTAATAACTAACTAAACCTGTATAGAACAGTATTAACTTTTTATCTAATTTGGGTTTGGGTTGGCTACTGTCATGATAGCAAATCCAATTTGAAACCAAAACCTGTGCACATGCCTTCTTGCCTCAAACCTTAAGGACTAATCAATTTTATAAAACAAACATGATTCACAGAATTTTTTAGCAGTATATATTATTTTTTAACATAAATAGCTAGCAAAATTGTCTTGCGCTAAGATGAAAAATTTGCAACTTTTGCTTTAAACATGTGATTTTTCTTTGTTCTTGAACTGATTTACATAAACGAGTAATTATATGCATATTTTAGATGATGGCTGAAGAACTCACTGAAATAATAGATGAACTTACTGAAGAAAAATATGCTTCTGAAATAATGCCTTGAGTGTTATTTTGAGGGCTTGATTTAAAACAAGTTAACAATTAATTTGGCTGAAGATTTTTTTTAAACTTTAATATTAAATAAATAGTAAAGTTTAAAAAAAATCTTCAGCCAAATTAATTGTTAAATCATTTTAAATTAAGCTTCTAAAAATAACACCACAGGATGTTATTTCAGAATGATTAGCTCTGATTCAATTACAATACAATTGTTGATACATTTGGAGATCTACTAAATCCAAACTACTAAATTTGATTTATATTGATATTTATAATATTAATATATTGAGACTTTATGCTAGCTAGTTTTAGTTTAGAATTTTATATATAATACAAAACCATTGTTTATAATTAGAGAAGAGAATGATCTATAAAACTATCAGTAAATTTGTAATAAATATGCAAATATTTTGATAAATTATCATTAATGATAATGCACAATTCTGCTTTAATAAAATTGAAGAATAAAACATATTGTGTGAATTATCATTATTCTTTATTGATTTTTTCAAATTAGTAAAGTAGATTTTATAAATGAAGCAGATTTTGTGAATCATTTTTTTTCAATTCAATAAAGCAGATTTTAAGAACTTTTTAACTAGTGAGAAATCACTTTTCTCAAACTACAGTAAAATTTCTATAAATGCATCCTCTATAAGTGCATACTCTTTCTAAATATATACACCCCAAATATATGCATGTTTTTATAAATGCACTTTTTTTTAATTTATTATTGTTTTCTAAATGCATATTGGTTCTAAATTAGTAAGACAATCAGATGTTGTGAATTCTATTATATTGTATTTTACTATTATTTTAACAATAGCAATATGCAACATTCTTAAGATTTACAAAATCCAATTGTTTCACTAAGTTGAAAAGGTGATAATTTAATATTTAAATTTAACTGATACTCTTTTATTTGCCGTAAATTAAGTTAAATCATTATTACAAGAACACTAATTTTATAAGATATTGTAATATGCTTGCTTGGCTTAACTAAATATTAAATATAATAATAATAAAATGTGTTATCAACAGTTAAGTCAAACAAATATATTACTTGACTTAATGTATAAGAGTAGTTAAGAAATATTTTAAACAAGAAAAACTAAAGAAAAGCGTAAACTAAAACAAAAATACTATCAAATAACTAAACAAGAAGACAAAAATAACAAGGTTTACTCAAATATAATTCAAAAATATCAATAAATTCATAAGAAAATACAATAAAAACACTATAAAAATACTATAAAACACAATAAAATAACAGTTTATTACTAAAATAAAGAGGCTCTTTACAAGAAATTAATCAAAGGGAAGGGTTAAATATACCTAGAAGTGATGTAAATATTTAAAGAAATAATTGTGAAGCATACATTGAAGTCACTCTGCCTTGAAAAAAGGCAGAGTTTATATATCTTTCAATAATGTCATATAATAATGACATATAATATATTAATACTAGAAAATAATGCTGTAAATCATTATATTCCTAATATAAATCATTGCAAATCATTGCAATAATACTATATACTATCATTTAAGTCATCATAATGCTATTCTAATGCTAAAAATATTTACAAAAATGATAATAACATGAAATAATGCTGTCTAATAACACTATTTAATAACATTATATAATAATGATATAAAATAATACTATAAACTAAATAATAAAGCTATTATTTCTAAATTAGTAATACAATTAAATATTTTAGTATTTGAACTTTATTCCTAACAATCACTCGTACCAATCTTATAGCTAATGAAAACAGAAATTTGTTGAAGAAAAGTAGAAGAGACAACTACAAATAATAGTTTTTACTAACATCAAGGATTTCTATGTTTCTTCCAGACTCCTCTGTATATTTAGTATGCATGTTAAATCATTTCTATACAATATAACTGGTGAGAAGGTGATGCACTTGTACAGAAAATTTTAATAGAAGCTCTGCTTCTGCTGACAAAGTTAAAGATAGTTGGTCTAAGGAGAACAACAAG
>CAJVPZ010003278.1:0-11211 GCA_910592135.1 Racocetra fulgida | reverse complement strand
AAAGCCAAACTACCTATTATTACACCTAACAGTACACTGCTTAATTATAATATATATGATATTAAAAATATATGTGATATCCAACTACAACACCATATCTTCAACTTTCTACTTCAGTTAAATAATCAAGGCATTATAGGCTCAAGTACTCACATATAACTCCAACAATTTCAAAATAACTTCTAATCAACACCGAATCCACAAATTGACAGACATAACAAAAATACAACTTTCAAAATTATACACCTATTTAATACACTCCAATTATCTATTAATATACACACAAACTATCTTCAACTATACACACTTTAATACTCTCATATACCTATAGAAAAGTTTTTTAATATACACAAATTATACTTACAATTTAAAAAACAACTACGATTAAAAACATTATCTATTTAAAACAACTAACATCATCTGACAACTCTACTCTGCTAGCATGAAACTATATATCACCACAAATACAACAAATCTCAAAAGGACATAAGCCTTTATGGTTTATAGTACTTGAAAAGAAAACAACTTCTAATGAACTTACCAGACAAATTAACTCATGCCTAGATTTATTAAACATTAATTCATTATCATTTCAAACTGAACACTATAAGAAATCAAAGTCCTGGCTAATTACATATAATAATAACCAACGCATCATTGTTAAAAAAGCTAGAAAATACAACCAAATCAATGACCTAATATCCATTATATACTAGGATATCATATTTGACAACACACCTACTAACCTCTATCCATCACCAACCTATATATGCAAGTTATATACAGAATGTTTTTTAAACTCTAACAGAATTCAAAACAAATGTATAATCAACATCTCAGCTAGCTCATCAACAAAATTCTTAGAAAAACCAAAATATACAGAAACTGGTATTATATCCAACCTCCATGCTAATTTGCTTAACCTATTGTATTCCTTAGTAATATATAATCTAATAACTATATCAACACAACCTACAATCAACATTTAAGATAATGCAATACCTGAAATTTTTATTGATAACCAACTATCACAAACATTAATACAATTTGCAAAAAATAACTCAAATTACTCCTATTTATTATTTTACACAGATGGCTCTGTTAGGAACATTACTACAGAACAATGTACTATGGGAATTGAATGGGTTCAAACCCAAAACAACACTATTATTCAGACTTATTCAGCAGAAATCAAACTTTGGCCATCATTTTACAAAGCTGAACTTATTGCAATACTTTCTGCTATTAGTACATAACTAAGAAAAACTCTATTATCACCTATACAGACTCACAATCTATTATTTCCAAATACAAAAAACTTATATAGTCACTATCTACATCTAACAAAAGATATTCTTATTATTACTGGTTGATATGGCATACTTTACTTAATCTAATCAAAGCTTATGAACTCAACATTTAACTAGAAAAGGTTGCAGCACATTGTGATAATGCTTTTAATAATCTAGCTGACAAATTAGCAAAAAATGCTAACTATTCAACCACACTTCAGTTCATAAACAACAATATATATAATCTATCATACCAAATTCAATATGAACAATATATATTTGAGCAATCAACTCACAGATCTATTAAAAACATATGCAATGCCTATATTATTGCAATGTGGTTTTCTCAACATCGAATAGACAATATTATACATATATCATCTCAAATTAACTGTAATGCAACCTAGTTATATTTAAACAACAATTACAAAAGATCAACTACCTATATTAACTTTAAACTATGCCAGCAAAAGACTTTAAGATTAAACTTATACTTAATACACTTCCCACACTAGTATATCAATATACATTATATCTATTATTAATTCCAACAAACAACTGTATAACATGTAACTCAAGAGAAAATCAAGAATACTGGCTTACTTGCCCAGATATATCTAAACTAAATACACTTATTACTAACACTATACAACAATTTCTTCAACAATCCAGATTAAATATCACTAATATCCAACTATATGAATTATAAACTAGGCTGATAAATCATCCAAGCTTTTTACACAACTACTGGCATAATTATATTAACATGTACACAACTATACAAGGGTTTATTTCTATATCTCTTATACAAACTATAAGAGAATATACAGACTTTATCCAAATTGCAACAAAAATAACTATCCAACTACTTTTACAATTATCACAAAATATATATAATCAGTTATTGATACCATACTATACAAAACTGTTAAAATAAAAACAACAGAACCACATATCTTCAAGACCCAATCACAGTACAACAACTACTTATATAACAAATACTCATAACACAACACAACTTAGAATACCAAACACTTATAGCTGCCTTTGTGGCTTATCAGATCAACAACATAATGATAATATTTGTCCACCCCTAGAAAAGCAATTAGAAAAATATCCCTATAGATTATTACATAGATTAAATATAGCACCCCAACTAGCAATATTCTATATTATCAAATCTAGATGAGTTTTAACTACTCTAGTAGGTTTGGATTGCAGATAAATCAGAATTTTTAGTTTAAATAGTTTTGGTAGTCTGAGTCTCATTCTTGTAAAAATTTTTGTAAATTGGCTTTGGTCAGAGAATCCCATAGTAGATTCTTAATACAAAATATTAATAAAGATAAAGGCAAAACCTCACCTTAAAAAAAAAAAAATAATAATAATAACAACATTTTCTAAAAGTCTTACTTGTATTAGTTTTTAATAGTTGCTCTTATACTTTATTAACTTTAATTTTTTAATATTAAAACAAAGTTATATCTCTAATTGTTATTAATATATGATTTTTTATGAACTAATTATAAGTTATATATATATTAACTATTACAGCTGATGCTGAATATCATGTGAAAATTCAGGCCAGAAATTGCAGATCACTTCTCGATTATGAAAATTCAAAACTGCATCTCTTTGTCAAAAATTGCTGATTTTTCAAAAATCTTTATAAAAAACAATACTTTGTATACTAACAAAAAGTTTTTCTTAAGCAATTTTATTGTATAATATTCTAAGCTTTAATATTAATATAGAAATAACTCTAATACAAATGAACTTGAAGAACTTTGTTATTGATTGAATCTGTTTTGATTTTTCCCTAATCGATATATAACCTGTATTTCAGCCTTGACTTTTCACATAATATTTAATATAAGCCAAATTCAGTATTAGCTATAACATTAACTTTTCTATATAGAGCTACTAAGACTTAAACTAATTTATTTATGATCTAAATCTACTAGATTGGTTTATATGCACATATATATTATTTGGCTTTTTGTTTTTCAATTAATAACTTTAATAATTACTATATTTCTCTATATTTTACTAATACTAGTTATAACTTTTAATTTGGTATATCAAAAGTTTACTCCTAATAAGCTTCTAATTTAGTATAACTGCAAATATAATTTACAGCAAGTTTTCTAATATTTTTATTAGTATAACTAGAGCAAATATAGGTAGATTTTCTACAGCCCATATCTCAAGCCAAAAATATACTGTCTAGTTAGATTTATTATATAACAAAGTTGATATTATATTGTCAAGAATAGGCTTTTTATATTTAATCAAAATCTACAATATCTATCTCTTTAAAAGTATATTCTGCTACTAATCTCTACTTATCAGCTCAGATACTACTAATCTGTATCTCAAGCCAAGGTTCTGCTACTGCTACTAGTTTGCTAACCTTAGAACTTGAAATATAATAGAGAATTCAAATTTTATAATAAACTTGTTGGTTAAGATAAAGTAGAAATTTTATTACAAATGTTGTTGCTGTTTTCTGAGTTGATAAGTTTAAAATAAGGGTAATAATTTTATCTAGTACTTGGCCAGATAGTATTAAAAAAATTGATGGCTTATCTGGTATATTATGTATTGATATACAGTGTAATTGTTTGATTTGATTATATAAATTGCCTATTGTATCAGAAGTAGTATCAAGAGTAGTTGTAATGAAAGTATGTTGTAGTAAATTGTCAATAAGGTTATATAGTATCTGGTTAAATAGACAGGTTATCCAGTGAAGATAAGAACTAGTGTGATGACATTGATAGCAGTTAAAAAAGTGTTTATAATTATGTTTATATAAATGTATAAAATAGGAAGTTCATCCAGAAGGATCTTAATTTTAAAAGTCTTAAGAGAAGAAGATTGAAAACTGTATGAGAAATTGGAGATTTTTTGATTGTTATTAATATATAGCCAAGTGGCTTGCCAATTGATTTGGTTAAAAATCAAATTCTATTTTTGAAAGTGATTTTTGTGTAATCTATAGTGCATAAATATGAGCATAACAGATTGTACAAAAACTTCGGTGAGTAGATAACTCTAAGGCAAAGTTTTCAAAAGTTGGAGTATAGGCTAAATTATAAATATTGTAAGGCATAAATATGAGGTATGGCAAATTGTAATGGTTTTGTGCAAGTTGGTCAGTAAGGTTATTGTAGTTATCATCTTAATAAGCAGTGACTTTGTGAAATAAGATATGAATATTATAAGATTTAATAAAGCTTATAAGTGTTTTCAAAATGAAAAGTATAGTATATGTATATATGATAAAGTAGTAGGCGAATATATAAGACTTTGATATTTTAGAAATTACAGATTAGGAGTCAGTATATATATATGTAGTACTGTTTTTGAGAGCAGTAATAAGGAATAACAGAATAGCAACAAGTTCAGACTTGAAGGAGCAAGGCCAAAGTTTTGTCTAAGCATAAAATATATATACAATAGAGTTGTTAGAGACTTGGACCTATCTAATATATATAAAGCATTGTGAGGTTACTATATTAATAACAGAGTCATCAGTATAAAAGTAGAGTTCAGATAAGTTAGCATTGTGGCTAGCAATTGAAAATTGTTTGTTAACAAACTGGGTTCAAAGATTGTTGAAACTGAGTGTGTAGTGATGCAGATATTAGATAAGTTTAGAGTTTGAATAGGATGTCTAATTGCAATTAAATATATAAGATCTAGATAATTGACATTAAAATTAAGGGTTTTGTTTAAAGTGTTTACTCGACCAAAGAATTGGGTTGAAAGATTAATTGAAATCGAAATTGTATATTTTTAGCAATTGTTTGAGAGTTAAAAGAGCAGCCAGGATATATATGTAATTGAATCGATGAAATAGAATATAGATAAGTAAACTGTGACTCAATGTAATATTGCCAGTAGGTAATAAAAATAGCTCTAATGAAGAGGGTTGTTTTCTAACTTTATTAGCAATTATTTAAATGTCAAGTACTATAATAAGCCAGAGCTTTTTCTTTGAAAAAAAGTGATCAGTTGTATAGTATAATAGTTTGTATCTAGTAGATATAGATGTTGGTATAATGTATAGTTGGCATAGTGATTAATTATTTGATCTTCTAGATAAGTAAACCAAAGTGGCTGTTTGCTTTTTGAAATCTTGTTTATACAAGAAAAAAAATGTTTTCAGTACAGTAAACATGAGTTGTCAAAAGTTGTAAGTTGATCAAGATACAAAATATAATGATATCAAAGTTGTTTTTTAAAAGTTAAGTATTTAGGATATGAAGAGAGCAAGGATTCTAGAGAAATAAAACCCTCTTGAATAGTATATTGAATGTTGTATATTAGGTTAAAAGTAAATGCTATACCAAGATGTTTAAAGAGTTAAATAATTTTAAAGTTAATTGAGTATTTATTAGGTCCATCAATTCCAGGATTGTCATGTATAAAAATATTGATAGATGACCGTAAGTTGTTCTGAAGTTGTTGAAGTCAAATATAAGTACTAATACCAAGAAGATTATGAAAATTGAGTCTTTCAGTAAAGTTAGTAATATGGTCTTGTAATTAGATATCCCATATATTATGAATATTGTATAGTTGAGGATGGAGTAGTGTACTAGTAGGAATAATAACCAGAACCTTATTTTATAATGCTGTTTTAATAACTTATTTTATTAAAAACTAGTCTAATACTATAAATTTTTTAAGTAGCAAAAACAGCACAATTTTTAATCATAAACTTTATATTATATTACTAAAAGAAACCCTTAATTTATCTTGACTTTCAACTTGAACTCTTATTTATTTGTTGGCATTGTATTATTGTTAATATATTCGGGCTTCTTTTGTCATAGACTTCTATATAGTTATAATTAAAGCTTTAACTTGATGCCTTTAGATGTACTAAATTAATTAGTCTGCTTCTTTAAAATTACCTTCTTTAGCTAGTTGTTTCTTGGTATTAGAAATACTTCTAATTTAAATAAAACTAATCCTTTAATACAGCTTTTTGACATATTTGCTTTATCTCTTACTATTTTAGTTTTAGTAATATTATATTACTCTTCTAAGCCAGTATTCAATACTATTCTAAATTAACACCTATTTATATAATCTATTGATCATTTTTCTAAACAAGTACTTACAAGCTGAGTGCAGAGATATTTTATATTGTCTAATATAAAAGTAAAATGATGTTGGTATTGCTTAATATAGAGATAAAAAATATTAGTATTGCCTTTAAATTGCTCAATTAGAAGATTTATTTGTATAATTTTCTATAGTTTAGACCTTCTATGATGCAGCTATTATACATAGTGCCTGTACTTTTTAATTAGAGCTTTTTTTAGAAATTTTTTATTTTTTTTTAACTAGCCTCTTTGGGCTGAGGTTTTTATTCAAGTATATAGGCAGGAGTTACTATAAAACCCCTATATTAGAGAGTACAGCTAGCTACACATGCAACTTTTGGTTATCTATTTAAGTAGTCCACATATTGGTATTACATCATAGTTTTTATACTATCTGTCATATTTACAACCCAACTAGGAGGTGTGTGGTGACTTAGAATAGTGGTTAAGTTGTCACTCTCCAAGTGGCAGATCTAGAGTTCGAATCTCACCAGAAAAGTTTTTAGAAAAATAGATCTGTGTATCAGTAACAATTATTCGACGATCAGTTGTGTATATTACCTGTAATCTTGGTACTACCATCTTGAAATGGAAGCTCTTGGTCAATCCAAATCCAAGGAACCAGAATAATTGAAACCCGTTTGGCAAGACCTGAGTAAGGAGATAGTAACGATTTTTGACGATACTGCAGAAAGTTAGAAACTGGAGACCAAAGAACCAGACAAAAACCTTGGAGCAAGAAGAGTCTACCAACCTGGCTGCTGGAGTTGTACTAGAGGAAAAAGTCTTATGCTATGAAATTAGGAACCAAGAGAAGTAAAACTGGAAGACACTTAAAGCCTAGGTACAATGACCCATTCAGGCTAACTGGTTTGGTAGTTGGGGAGGGATTGGTATAAGGACTGGCTTGATATGGGTATCGAAATCAGAACAAACCTTGCAAAGGCCAGAAGGTTCAGCAGTGTGGCCTGCTCGTAAAGGTTTAGAACCTATCTGGCAAATTTATTTGCAGAAAAAATTGGCAGTGTGGTCTGCCTGTAAAGGTATAAAACCTATTCAGCAAGACTTATCTGAAAAAGAATAGGTAATATGATAATAGTAGGTACCAGACTGCTCTAGCAGGTAATGCATTTGAGGATGAATCAGTTAATCATGCTGATAATTCTAAAGATAGCTTGTGATAATCTTGGAACTTGGACTGACTTATGTATTGTATATTTCAGATGAGGTTAGATGGATTTGCATAGAAAACTTGAATTAGAGAGTTTAATTAGGTAATCTAAATAATAGTGGATTACAGATATGGCATCTAGTATAGAATCTAGTAATAGGCAAACTACTTAAATTAGGCACTCAAAAAGCACAGATATGGCTAGAATGTACCCTCATCAGAAAGTACTTGTTTGGGGCCTCCATGATAAGGCACCATATGATTCTACAATCTAATAAAAGTAAAAAGCCAAAGAGGCTAACTTTGACTATAAAAAAAAAAAAACAACCCAACTAGGAGTTGTTTATTTAACTCCTTTATAATATAACCTGACTTGTATTACCAGTATATCTCTATTATAATTGTTAGTCAAAAAGTTCCAGATGCTTTCTCAGAATCCTTAAAACTAATTTTTTTCAGATATTGTTAGCTGAAGCTTTTTATATACACAATTCAGTTAGTCTAGACTTCAGCAACTTGTGCTGAGTTTGAGAACAAATATTTGTAAGCTAAAGCTGCTACCATTATCTACTTCTAACTTTGTAAGATTTATCCAAACTCCAATACCTACTATATAGACTATCACTAATATCTAAGTTTTATCAGTGCTCCAAACTTCCAATTCAGATAGCCTGGAAGGGCTGTATTCTTCTCCTAGTCTCTATGGTTGGGTCTTTTTTCTCTAGTTACTTATCTGGTTCCTGGTTAATATAATGTTTTGCCAAACATATGGTCCTCATCTAAATCACTAAAATTGGTGTACAGATCTCTTAAATAATCCTTTATATAGTACTGTCAAAGATTTTTCTAGAAATTTTTAATTTAGAAACATAGTTGCACTTAGGCTTTTTAATAACTTATATCTAATTATAACTCTATAATTATAGTAACAAATTCAAAAATTTGCTACTAGTTTGGCTTGAACTATTAATATTATCTATAGGGTTTAAAAACTTAATTAATAAGCTACAGAGCACAAACTTCATTATCTTTAATTTTTTTGACAATAAATACTGTTTTTATTAAAAGCAACTTAGAATCAATAATGCTGTAAAAATCATAGATACATCTATAATAATACTATTAAAAAATTTTAAATTTTTTTAATAAAATAAATTTTGTAAATTTATCTTCAAATTTGGTGATTTGTTTAATCTAACTAGCAAAAAACTTTAAAGAAAATAGAGTTTTTGCTTTGTATTATTTACATTTTATACATCAAATTCTTTAGACTGATTTTGTAAATAACTTCTATAGTTTATATATAAATAAACTAAGAATTATAATTATCAACTAATTTTTATAATAAACTATAATATTTAGTAATTATTAACAATTGAACAAAGAGTCTAAATTAAATATTTGTACACTTTTTATTTATACACTAGGCATACTTTACTTCCTGTAAAAAATAGTTCGATTTATTATAAAAAAGATAATGATATAAGTTTATATTGCTATTACTAGATATATATCACTTCTTTATATCATATAATTAAAGAATCAATTTTCTATATACTAAATAATTGCTTTATATAAATATTAGCTATTCTACTACACCTTTTAAATTATATTTAGTTAATTATTATCACAAATTAAAACGAAATCTGATCAAAACGAAATTTTTCTGTTTTTCAAGGAAAATTTAAAATTTTTTGGTGGACATTTTTTGGGGTTCTTTTTAGCATTAGGGGTAGGGTTTAGAGTAAGGTTTATTAATAAATGAGTATATGTGGGTTTTATAGGCTCTAAGGATGGGCATGAGTGGTCCCCAGTTTCATTTTGATCAGATTTCATTTTAATCTGCAACAATTATTATTGTTAATAAAAATACAATATATTGCTTCAGTAGTTTACTAGAATCAGGTAATAATAGTTTTCTAACTTTTTTGAATCAATTTTTTTTATTTTTAAAAAATTTGGCAACTAATATAATAGGTGGCATTTCATACCACCTATCTTATTTGATATTTAAGAAAATTTTAGTAAATCCTAAATAGAATATTCAAGTAAATTTATTAATTAATAGTTTTTATCTCATTATTAAACTGAAATTAAATATATATAAAATAATATCAGAACTCTTTCCATCAAGCACTTACACAAAATTTAACTAAAAATTCGCCAGACAAAAATTGTTAATAACACATTATTTTATTAAGATAACTACTTCTTGCACTCTAAGTAAAATTGCACAGCTCAAAATTTTACATATATTTAAAAGTTTCAAGCCTTTATCTTGAAAACTCATAGCAGAATGCTACAAAAATCATTTTTAGTTTTAAAATCTAAACTTTTAATTATTTCTCTAAAACTGCTTTTACAACTTATCTGGTAGCTCTAAGACAGGTTGTTAAGCTTACTAACCTGGTCAAAACAAGCCCTCAATGAAGATTTTTGGTCTAATATTAGCTAAGTTATCAACAAAAAACTCTTTTTGCTCTCTTGTAAAAATTCTTAAAAATCTTTTGTTCTTACTCCCAACTTTTTTCTCTCGACCCATTTTTCGTGTAATAGAAAGTCACTTCTAAATTTAGATTTAATTAAATTTTCTATTGTATCAATCAAATTGCCTAAAATAGTAACTTAATTATTAATTCTAAGCTATTTTTATTTATCGTTACCTACTACTATTTTTATACAACCTTTGTACTCTAGTGTTACGTATAACTCTTTTGTTACACCAGCCACACCAGCCACACCTTTGTACCAGCCCAAACTAATTTGGGTTACACAAGGTTATACAAGCCACACCAGCTGCAGCAGTAATACAACAACCCCTGCTTGTATCTACCTTTGCCAAATTTTAACTTTATAATACTAAAATTCTTTAAAATCTTATTACAAAAAATTTTACTAAGTCAACCGAAGTCTAGTCCTTAAACAAACTTATTATCAAAATGCCTACCTTAACAAGCACAAGCCCAGATACTATCGATTTCATTACTTATACAAAAATCATCCAAATAGTTATAGAATCAGAATCTTTGAGAATATAGCTAATGTGTCTCATCTAATTCTTACTAACAAACAATCTACCAACTGTATTACTACAGGACTTAGAGAAAAAACCAAAACTACACATTTTTTTCAAGCTTCACTTATGTCATCTACTGTTACCTGTATCTGTGGTAAATACCACACTCAATTTATTTCCCAAAACAATCAAGTCTATGAAAAAGATACAAATACAACTACTGTTAAAAACACCAAAAAACTTAGAAATATTGTAGCAGAAATTGAGCAAGCTACTCAATTTATTCCTCCTTCTCCAACTGCATCTCCAACACCTGACGTACACCACTATGAATATGCTAATGTAAAAACCTATTATGTATAAATCAACTAATAACTTACACTACTTAGTAGCTGACGCTATATTGTTTAATAACAAACCTCATCACAAATTTTGCACTGAAACTGAATCTACTACACAACAAAGTTCCTCCTCTTACGACACTCAACAAGGCTCTTCAACCTGCACAGACTCATTTATTAAAAAACTACAACAATCTTTATACAAGTACAGACCTAACAATTCTTTGTCTTTTGAACTTGGCCCTCTAACCTCAACTGAACAAGGAAGTAA
>CAJVPZ010003277.1:0-11211 GCA_910592135.1 Racocetra fulgida | reverse complement strand
ATTTGGATGGTCGGTGTTATGCCCGAGATTGGGAGTACAATATTATACGTGTGCAGATTAGCTTCGGGTATGCACAAGTTACACACAGATGTTTATTAGGGATTCAAATTTAACGTTATAATGATAGTCAGTTATTAAGGAGAGTAGTTTAGATGGAAAGTAAGTTATTACTTTATTTATTATACAAAATGCAGGATGATATATCTTCTCTTTTCAAACTCTCACTAGCAGCAATCTATCCTGTCTGAGGGTTATTCACCTCTTGCTGAGGGTTAAAACCACCCAACTAAGCCTCTACTATACATGCCCGAGTCTTTATCAAATGGCAATTATGACACTAACTTAATAAAGAAATTTTATCATAATATCGGATTCTGAATCGGGAGGATTCCTGTTTGGGTACGACAAATACATAATCACATAAATTTGTTTGAATTTAACGTTTTTTAGTAACGTTTTTTAGTGATGATCTTGACAATGATTTAACTTTTTTGCATTATTCTAACCGAATCTATTTTATTACTTTATTATTTTATATATGTGTTCGACTTTTCGATTTTGTCGTTATAAATTAAAGCTTGAATTTATGTTATGCGCGTTTATATACGAATTTTAGAGTGGATTCTTGTATACGAAAACCACTGCTTCTCAAAGGTTGAAGCGAAACCAAAGTTGTAAATTCTCAAAATTTTGAATATATTAATATCGATAACCTCGAATATTCAGCAATTTATACTTGTCGCCTAAATTGTTTTAAAAAAGGCAATTTCGAAAAAAAACAAATTTCGGCTTTGCTGTACTTTTATGAACTTCTTAAAATAATTATGTATATTAATTTTTACAAACTAAATATCATCATAGTTATTACGTGAGGAAGACAACTATGTACACAATCATAAATTAGTTGTTTCAGAGCTAAAATAACCGTAATTGTCCTAGATATTAAACGACAGTAACGTAATTGACCAAAACTTTGGTATATTAAAGCGTTTTTTTAAATTGAAATTATTAAACCGAGTTAAACAGTTATCATAGAAATCATAGAACGTATACGTAACTGATAATTTTGGATACTTATTGGAACATTTCGAATTTCAGCTTCGCCGAAGGTCTACTTTTAGTTGACAACATTAATTTATTAATTAATAATACGATGCTGGTGCAAAAATATTAAATTGCGTCTTAACATTATGTTTCGTTTACTACAATCATAATCTGGTGTATCATATTATCAAAATCGTCTTAGCCAATTTTTCATATACAACTTTTATTTAAATAATTCTACTTTTAGAACTTCATTGTTGTCACTATTAGCGATAAAGCAATAATTAGGAAAATGTGCATCGTTAATGTAGGAGAATTGTTTTGTTTAATAATACGTATCTTGCATCGTCCCACTATATGTACAGTAGTATCATGTACTGTGATTTCATATACCGGATATATCATGACCAGTGATTACTTTTCGCTGTGTGTAGCACACGAAAACGAAATTATAAGCACTTTTTTTTGGATAAGAATGGTCGTTCATATATCTTTTCTGCACAGAAAAAGTTTATAAATTGTGCAGTATTTACACAGTAAATTTTAATTGAAAATTAATAATGTATACTATGGTCTAATGCAATAATAATCACAGATCAATCATAAAAATTTTCAGGCATGCGAGATCATTTACGTGTGCACGGAAACAAATGCATAAAGAAGTTTTAGATATACTGAAAAAATTTTATCGTGTCCAGAACCCCAGCTGAAATGCATTAGAATGTCGGTTGAACACATTTTTTTGCTACTGCTACATATCTTTTATAGAACATCCCCTGCTTCGTTCCAGACGAAAATAAATATTCCTATTTTATTATTTACCACCATAGAACGTAATACCTTTGCTCCGACAATAAAACTTAAAAAAGACTTGTTTATAGCTTTTAATATCAAAATGCACAATGATAAATTTGGAAAACATTTAATTTTTTTATACAATTTCGTGATTGGTTCTTACAATGAAATTAATCTCCTTATTGGTTTATTATCATGTGATTTTACTCTCCCAAGTTTGGGCATGAGGTTTCGGGGATTCGGTGTTTCGCATTTGTTTTTTTAGAAAAATTTGGAAAGATCTGCATGATCTACACTATTTATTATTTCCGAATATTAGTTTTTTTAGTATGTGATTTACTACCCAACGTAACCCGCACATATTGTTCTCGCCAATTTGAAACATCTTGATAATGCATGAATTATAATAACTTTAAAAAAAAAACTATCGTTCTTGATCTCCTCTTTATCTCCTTATAAGGAATACAATAAAGTATTATGTCAGAAATAGTACATCAAGAATAGAATTCTGCAAAAAAAAAAAACATGCATCTTAGAGATACAGAAAAAACGTTTGAATAATCAGAATATTCGAGATTATTTAAACAAATTTTCACCTTTTTTTTTTTTTTCTTATTTCTTTATTTCTTAATAATAAACAACCCTTTACATTATTGTAAAGTGATTGATTGGCTTTAAGAAAAAAAAATGAAGGAAAAATTTAATATCCAAAGATCGAACACATCGAAAGTAAGAATAAATCATATGACACTTAAAGTATTTTATTTGACAACAAAATCATGAAATGCAACTCACTAAACGAACATATATCTCTTTTATCAGATAATAAATAATAATTATAATGGAACAGTTTCCAACTCTAACACTGAAAAACTTGATTATTCAAAGAGAGCCATTAGCCGGGCTAATGATTTAATGAAAGATTTCAGCGAACCATCCAATTTATTTGGATTTAAACTTTTGGTCGAAGATCCTACGTTAAAGTTTCCTGCAAAACTATTGATCAACGCACTTAAACTACTAAGTGATATCTCTTTATTTGATTATTATACTGAAGATATTATTGCACATTTCGAATTACATCTTCGCACTTGGGTGGCAACTCTTGAAAAAGTCATATTTTCGTCTATTGTTTTGAATCAGGAATTTTATGACAAACTTTATAGTAGCTTAGTTAGCTTCATTGATATTCATTATCATATAACTCTATTTTTTAAGCAACAAGTCAATCTCGATAACGCTGGTGACGATTATTCAAATTTTCAAAATTATAACATTAATTTCTTATTAATCCATTTACGTGACTGTTTACACAGTATACGCAAAAATGAAACTAGTTCTGATGAATTTTTACGTTGCGGAAAAGATTTTCTTTTAAAACTCATTCGTATTCCACCAAACGCTAATGGTGATGCTTCCGAAAATATTCTGGAAATATTTGGAGGTTCACCTGTCTCCGAAACTTTACCAAAGCTTAACGGTTTTTTAAATTTCAAACATTCCATCCCTAAATGGTATCAAAAATGGCGAGAGTTCTTATTTATCCATTATTTATTAGAAGATTTGATTAGAGATTCAAATCATAATATTCTACAATGTCACAATAACGCTTATATTTTGGAGTTTTTTTGGCAATATATTTTTGATCCCGATCTTGATCAATCCGAGTTAGAAGAAGACGTTACAGAAATTTTATGCAGTCAAGAGGATTTCTCTAGTCTTTTCATTGAGTATAGACTCACTGACTTACCTTATTTCTTATGGTTTGGCATATTAGACTTTGCTCAAAATCTATGTCATAAAATTTCACAACCGTCCATCTTAACGTTTTTTTATCACCTGGGTTTAGAAATATTTAAAAAATCTCAGTTCGAATATCTTCAATTCAAATCTTTGGAATTACTTTTATATTTATCTTATAAAGAACCAGAATGGTTCGAGAATTTGGTTCTTAAAGAAATCAATAAATATTCTGATTCATTATCAAAAGATTCTTTGCAAAAATTTAAGGATCTTGTCGATAATGTACATTTAAAACTTCAACTTGACAGCAAATTTATTAAAACTTTAATTCCACCAAAACACAAAGAATCCTGGCTCTTTAAGGAAAAATTATCGGCAAATAAAAGTGACACTCTGTTTAAAGAAGTCTTTATAGAACAATTAACATGCCCAATTACCGGTGATGTAACTAGCGATTTTCTTATTTTAGGATGTGATCATTTGATTAGTTATAATGCTATAAGGATGCAGAAAATTATACTTTCGATAGAAAATAAAAGTTTAAAATGCCCTTTTTGTAAAACTGAAATCGAACTAGAATCGGTATATAAACTTTCAAGAAATGCAACATTTAAAGGACTTTGCAAAACATTAGAACAAACTGGAGATTTAAATACTTTAATGGAAAAACAACAACTAAAAGTAGAATCGAAAATATCATCATCAAAAATTGCACTTTCGACTTTCAATCGAGCAATTAAAGCCTTGCAACAACATGAATATTCAACAGCAATAATTTGGTTAACTCGACTTTTACATTTTTATCCAAAAAGTTATTCTATTCGATGTAAGAGGGCATTCGCATTTTGGAAAACTGAAATGTATTCACAAGCTTTGGGTGATCTCATGATAGCAATTCAATTAAAACCAACAAAATCTCTTGCGTATATTTACAGATGTCACATATATCTTTTTTATGAAAAAAATGTTGACGCATTAAAAGATGTAGAGACAACTCTAAGAATCGATCCTGAAAATATAAATGCTCTTTTATATAAAGCAAAAATATATTCCAACAAAAAGAAATTTAATGAGGCACGATTTGAAATTAAAGAAGTAATAAATAAAATTAATTTCCCTCATCCAATCGTATCAAATTTATTCGACAAGTTTAATAGGCCACATAAAATGATTTTTGGATTAGGAAATTCTTTACCTATTCCACTTTATAATATGGATCACGCTACGATATCTGGATACGTTTTATTACAATCCTGTAATGACAAAGAATTAGTAATGTCATGTTGTGTTCAAGCTATTAATCATGATGAAAAAAATATAATCGCTATTGGGATCAAAGGTATATTATATCATCTGATGGGATCCTTCGGTAAAGCTTTAATTAGTTTTCAAGAAGTTTTAGAGATATATCCAAGCCCGATTGCTTTAGACTGTTATGAAAAAACCTATCAAATGCTTCAAATTTATGATCATAAATGGCTTAAACATTTAAATAAGGTAGTTCGATTAAGTTTAAATCAAACAAATAGTTTTAATTCACATCAAAATGAATTACAAGATGAATTACAAAATGAATTAAAAATAATTAAAGATCAAGATGAACATTTTGTACGACTTAATGTAATGTTAGATACTAATCCTAATAATGCATTAGCATTAGAAACTCGTGGATTAATTTATTTTGGATTAGGTAGATTTACGGATGCACTTTCGGATTTAAATAGATTAATGGAAGTTAAATCTAATAACGCATTTACGTTAAGATATCGAGGGGCTGTTTTTTATATGATGGGTAGATTTAAAGAATCTCTTTCAAATTTAAATAGATCATTGGATCTTGAACCAGATAACGCTTTCGCATTAAGAAATCGAGGTGCTGCTTTTCGTATGTTGAATGGGTATGCAAGAGCACTTAGAGATTTAAATGAATCATTAGCAATTGAACCAAATAATGCTTTTGCATTGATGAATCGTGGGGCAACATATCGGTTAATGAGTAGATATGAAGAAGCTCTTAGGGATTTAAATAAATCATTAAGATTAGAACCAGGTGATGCGTTTGCTTTAAGAAATCGTGGTGCGGTTTATTGTATGTTAGATAGATATGAAGAATCACTTGCCGATTTAAATGAATCAATAAGAATAGATCCAAATAATGCTTTTGCTTTAAATAATCGTGGTGCGACTTATCGACTTTTAAATAGATACGAGGAATCACTTGCTGATTTAAATAAATCATTAAAATTGGAATTAAATGATGTATGGACATTAAGTGATCGTGGTGCAACTTATCGTTTAATGAATAGATATAATGAAGCTCTTGCTGATTTAAATAAATCATTAGAGATTAATCCAAATAATGCATGGACATTAAGCGTTCGTGGAGACACGTATCGCATGTTAGAAAGATATGATGAATCTTTGGCAGATTTAAATAAATCATTACAACTTGATCCAAATAATGCTGATACATTAAAATTCCGTGGTGAAACTTACTGTAAATTAGGAAGATATAAAGAAGCACTTGAAGATTTAAATATATCATTAGAAATTGATCCAAATAACGCATTTGCTTTAAAAGTTCGTGGTGCAACTTTTCGACTTATGAATAGATATAGAAGTGCTCTTGTAGATTTAAACAAATCATTAAGAATCGAACCTAATAATTCTGATGCATTAAAATTTCGTGGTGAAGTTTATTGCAAGTTAGGAAGATATGAAGAATCTCTTGAAGATTTAAATAAAGTATTAGAAAGTGAACCAAATAATGTATTTGCTTTAAATAATCGTGGAATAGCTTATAAATCAATAAATAAATTTGATGAAGCTCTCGCTGATTTAAATAAATCATTCGAAATCGAACCAAATAATGCCGATACATTAAAATTTCGGGGTGAAGTTTATTGTAAGTTAGGAAAATATAAAGAAGCCCTTGTTGATTCAAATCGTTCATTGGAAATCGAACCAGATGATGCTTTTGCGTTAAAAGTTCGCGGTGCAACTTACCATATGTTGGATAGATATGAAGAATCGCTTGCCGATTTAACCAGATCATTGGAGCTTGAACCAGATGATCCGTTTGCATTAAGAAATCGTGGTGCAACTTATCGTATGTTAAGTAGATACGAAGAAGCACTTATAGACTTGGATAAGTCATTAGAACAAGAACCTGATAATGCATTTGCGATAATGAATCATGGTGCAATTTTTTATTGACGGATTAAAATAAATAGCTATATGAGGTTGTTTGAGATGGTTTTTTTTTTAAATTTTAAAATATAAGCTTTGTTATATGAAATGCTTGTAGGATTAATTTTGAACCTACCTGGAACATTGTATTTTAATTAAAATTGTAAACCAAAATTGGTTATCCAATACTTGTATAAAATAATAATTTTAATAAAAAATTTTTTAAAAAATTTTATTTTTTTTTTATTTAATGAATAATAAAAAAAATAGTTCATGATTTTCATGTCAATCTTTCTTTTAAATTATCATGTCATTGACATAAAAAAATTGTTTTTTTTATTGCGAAATAAAATTTTGTTACAATTCTTGTTAAAAACATATTAAGCATTTTATAAGGAATCCAAGATTTTGTCAGATATATCACATTTTAAAAACGGCTTAGCATAACTATACTATACAAGAAATTGGAAGCCAAACGTTCTACTAGCTGACCAAAATTAATGCTCATTTGTATCTTCATATATATTTAACCGTAGACTCTCGTAATTGCAGATCGCATTAAATCCTCTTTACCGCATACTATCGATATAATCAATATACTCTTTATTGGACTAATCGGTTACATTACGCATCCTTCTATACTGTGATTGGGGTCTAATCTCACAAAGAGATTCTCGCTTGGCTTATTACGTTAACGGCTGGTATATCATTCCAAGTACTGCCATCTTAACAGTTAATTAACGATGCATACGGTTAGTTCATTTAGGACGTCTTTAACTAGTGCAAGTCACCAAAAGGATCGATGCACGTATCGGTATAGCGATAGTATCGGCATTAAGATTATCGCTATGTTACACAAAATGATCCTAGCTAACCCCTGCGCTACGAATTCCCAGGGTTACAAACTACCCCGTGACAATAATACGTACGTACGTACATATTGAGGATCCTTATTATACTCATTAAGAATTGTGATGTTTTTTATTGTAAGTAAATTAATTAACCAAATAAATACAGTACTTTGGTAAAGAATTTACTATATTAAAGTTTATTTTTTTGTAGAAGTCTTTTTTATTCAACCTTTTTAATAATTTTATCACTGTAAATAATACTAAGTCATTTAAACTTCATAGTCTCATAGCGCTAAAGAAATATCTATTTTTATGTCTCTAAATAGTACATTACGACTAAATAATTGCTATCCGCTCAAGGTTATAATATAGTAAGGAAAAGAAATAATAAAAGAATAAAATGAAATAAAAATAGTAATAAAAAAGGGACACCTATTTTCACCATGCCTTTCCCATGACTTATAGCTATAAATATGACAATTAAATTCTAATATGAGAATAGGCATCGCATGAAAAAAAATAAATAAAATAAACACAATTCTTTAAAAATACCACATAAACAATCAATGTTAGTCTTTATTGTTGCGTAAAAGATCATCTAAGCACTCAACTAGATCTGTTGTATCATAACGCGCATCTTTTGGCATTCCAACAAGTTTTAAAATTCCATCAACAACTATAAAAAATCGGAATGGCCATGGTGAATATAATTTTAAGAAAGTATCATTCATTGTGTCTGCTAGTACAGGAATTTCCAATTTGGTTTTTGTTGCCATCTCACGTGCAGCAGCCAAACGGTCAGATAATGTGTGATGCTCCTTGACATCGACAATGTTGCCAATAGGCCAAACATCAGAAGCATGTGCTTCTTTAATTTGAATCAAATAAAAATCTACATCCGCTTTATATCGATTATATATATCATTGAGCACATGAGATATGCATCGGTATAAAGGACAAGTATACGATCCACCCATAAGAACTAGAGGCCGCCCTGATTTACAAAGCGAACGTAAATGAACCAAATTTTTACTGTGATCAATTATTGACGTAAAAATTGAAGAATCTAATGGAACTAATGGACAATCAGGTGCTAACATTCCTTCAGTGAGATTTCCAATGTTGGCAACATTATTGCGAACATATACTTGAGTTGTACGAAATTCAGGATCATCTTGATGTGATGGGAAGAAAGCGATATTAAAATTAAATAACATTTACATAAACAAAAAGAGTACATTACTTACCTGGATAAAGTTGTGGTGCACGCCGTAACATTTGTACTGCTTCATCTGAATATCCGAATTCTCGAACCAACTCATGCTGCATCTGATCTGTAACATCCATCCAATCCTTTCCACTTGTAGGATCGCTCCCAACATCATAATATTTTTTTTGAATTTCAGGTGAAAATCTTCGCCGTTCTTCTTCGCGTAGCAGAGCTAATAATTTCTCTTTCGTGTCTGGTAGTATTGGGGTAACATAAGCAATAGAAGTATCTTTTGAAACATTCTTTGGGTCTAAGGGTTTCAATATTTTCAGAAAAGAATGTTGCGCGTTATGAATTAGGTCGGACATTGTGATACAATCAATGCACAAGTCATAATCAGAACATTCAGAACATTTATATCTGTAAATAGTGGAAAAATTATATATTAATGAATAAAATGGAATATCTCTTCAAGCTCATTAAATACAATGGATATTAACCTTGTCCCTTTCCATTCACGTTCACCACAATAATTACAGGCAATACCAGCATGAATTCCATTTTGTAAACGTTCTTCAGGCGTTAGAGTATATTGAGTGAGTGGTGGCAGTGCGTCAAATTCTATGCGACCACTGGTTTCCTGAAGCATTCCACCACGTAATCTAAGCACAAGATGAAGAGTAGACCCCCTTTGAAGATTATAGTCTGCAAAAGTTTTCCCATCTTCTAATTGCTTGCCAGCAAAAACAAGGTGTTGTTGATCAGGAGGGATTCCTTCCTTGTCCACAATCTTTTGTTTAAGTTCTTCAATGGTGTCATCAAATTCTAAATCAAAACTTATTGTCTTTCCCGTTAATGTTTTCACAAATATAATGCCAGCACCAGGTGATTCTTTGTCAGTACTGATTTTAATTACAAGATGAACAGTAGCCTCCTTTGGGATGAAATAATCTGATAAGGTACACCTATTTACTAATCGCTTGCCAGCAAAAAAGAGGCATTGTTGATCAGGAGAAATTCCTTCTTTGTCCTGGATCTTTTGTTTAACTTGTTCAATGGTATCATTCGAATCTACTTGCACAGTTATCGTTTTTTCGGGTAGTGTTTTCACATACAAAGAACCAGAAAATTGATTATAATGAAATAGTTTAAGTGTAGATTCATTCCTAATCCCATAATTTGCTAAGGTTTTAAGTGTGTTGTATTGAGATGTGATATCATAACGATGCATAATTCCGTTATTAATAGTAAAATATGTTATTTGATGAGAGGGAATGCCTTCTTTATCTTGGATCATACGAATAACCTGTTCGATGGTGTAACTTCTATTGACATCCAATTTTATGATTGTTTCATCCATTAATTTTACATAGATCATTATTGCTTCATATTCTAGATACAATGTAGAATCGTGCCTGATACTATAACGTGCCAAGAAATGGTCATCATACAATTCTTTATTAAAAACAAGATGTTGTTGGTCAGAGGGGATGCCTTCTTTATCCTGAATCATTTGCTTAACTTCTTTAACTGTGGCATATATCCTTGTATTTAATTCTATTGTTTTTTTGTTCATTATGTTCACATAGATTTTCATCAATTCTAGATAAAATACCCATTTTCAGGTATATTAGCATTGAACTTTTTCTTTAGTTGGTGTAAATGCAAACTCTGATTGAAAAAAAATTATTAAACTTTTTAAAGTAGCTACCTAATACATCGACTAAATCACCTTTCTAAATTAAAAACTATGATTCATTATCATTGTATACATATTTATTTTTTTTTCAACGATTTCTATATAATAGAATAGGCACATAAAATATTTACCTTGATACCCAACTTTTCAAGCGTATCAGCAGGCTGTATGTCCTTGCCATGATACACAAGCTTATAGGGATAGCTGCCGTTCAGTCTAATGCAATCTTGAAAACTCTTTAACAATAATTCTCCAGTCGTATGTATAGTCACCTTTGCCACATAGGTTGAACCCAGTGAATATTTAAAACCCTTATAGTTAAGGTTGATAGGAAAAATGGGAACGGAATCAAGCAAAGTGGTCAAGAGCATTTTGGGATATTATTTTTTGCAAAATGACTCTTATATTTGGAACCTGAATAGATAAATCCGGTAATTCGTATAGATGTTACACTTTCATGCAAAGTTCTGTTACAATAGAGTTATATTTAAATGAATAGGCTGCATTCTAATTTACGTTACACGATATCAATGAGATATTTAGAAGTTCTTCATACACCAAGAATATAAACACTCGAGCACTTAGGGCTCTGACATTTATTACCTAATATTCATTTACTATAGAGCTCTACCCCCTCCCCCCCAGGTAATATTTTTATTACCCAATTAAATTTTAGTATT
>CAJVPZ010003276.1:0-11213 GCA_910592135.1 Racocetra fulgida | reverse complement strand
TAACCACCTAAGTGTAGCAAATCACCTCTTAATTTCCTATTTATAAACTAATTTAAGACTAGCTACTATTAGTTATAAAGGGGGAAAGAGTAAGTCTAGAACTCTAATTTTAAATTTATTTAATTTTTAATAAAAATTTTATAATACCAAGTAATATCATCACAAATGAAAATTGGTTATTTTTAAAATAAAATAAGGTTATATAATATTAATTTTTATTTTGCATTTCATGGATTCAAAATTCCCAGTTAGTTGGATTATTTTTTGATCTACAGTAAATTAATAGACTTATGTTTATATCTAATGATCGCAAAAGTTAATCTTTCGTTTTGTATAATATAGAATCAGAAAGTGGGTTGGAAGTTAAATTTTTATCAAATAATTTTAGAAAACAAGATCTCTATTAGATATATTAGAGTAATTTATAAAAAATTAAATGGCAAAAATTAGTGTTCTGACTTGTCTCAAAAATCCTAACCTGGGTCACCCAGGTGATACAAGAAATTTTACAAACAGGTCACCTGCGGGTGGGTCACCCAGGTGTCCCGCGGTTTATATAAAAAAAATAGTTAATTACCCGTGATATAATTAATCAATCAAATTCTACAGGTTCAAAAGTTAAGTATTTGGTCTATTACTTCTTATTCTCTTATTCACTTTACTAATGTATTTCTTATTTTTTCTTTGAATCGTTATCAAGTTTCGAATTTCAGATCACATGTTACTAGATCACGATTTAATCACAATTATGCAGGTTACTAACAATAGGGTCAATGGCTTTTATAATATAAAAAGGAGTTCGATTACCAATTTGGCTTTTTTTTTTACTTTTAGCGAAATAATGATAACGGGTCTAATATGGGACAAGAAAATTCAATAAACGAAATGCAATAACGACTTTTTATTACTCAGAAAACTTAAGAGAACTACTACTTAGCAACCTTTCGTCTGCTCTAGACAATTAACATATAATTTGGCTAGTAGTTGAAACTCTAAGGGGAGTTATTCTTGATTTTCAGCGTCATATTATATACACTTATTTATTTTCATTTGCATTAATTATTTAGTGTACAATCAACTATTTTTAAGTGTATTCCTTGAAACAACAATGCTACACAAAGTTGATTTTTAGTTTTGCTTACCTTGCATTTTGAAGTTTTAGTCAGGTAGTCGATTTTTTTTTTTTTTTTGTTATTAATCTTAATTGACGGAATTTTTATGGAGCAAAAGTCTGTTAATTTCTAAAGCTTCTTTGAAAAGCTACTCCAGTAGGACCATGAAAGATCGACAAATAATCGAATTTTTAAAGTTAGGGTTATGACCGAAGTAGGACTTATCTTGTATCAAAATTTTGTGGAGAATTTTTTATTAGTGTGCAGAAGGTGGTTTTATAAAGTGTTAGTTGTCTGAAAATCACCTGTGACGATCTTTATGGTCATATTAGGGTAGCTTTCTTGAAAAAACATTTTAATTGTTCACGTACTATAGCTGTTTTTAAAGAAATTTTTTTAAGCCTTGAAAGGTGGTTTTTATACTAATATATTTTTTTTTAAGTAAAAAAAAATAAATGTTACAGCTTTTTTGGCCAGGTTATTATTACAAATCCTAAATCACTGATGAAATATGTTGCCTATGTAAATCGTAATGAATAATATCATTTGAATGAATTAAAGAAGATCGAATACAATTTTAATTCTATTTGTAAATAATTCTTATATAAAATCTTATTTATGCGTCTTGCATAAATTATCTGACTTTATCTTTTGATATTCCACGGCATTAAGTGTTTTTAGTTCCAATATTCGAATATAACTATTAATCTTAAAAAAACAGCGGCGTGATTAATACAAATAGTTTATATGATTGAAAATAATTTATGTATAATGAATCCAACAAAAAAAAAAATAAGATACTTTGGTTTAACCTGCGGGTTGACCTACAGGTGACCCGCGGGTGACCCGTGGATTGCCACCTGGGTGACCATAATTAAACCTGGGTCACCCGCCCACCTGCGGGTGACCCGGGTGATGGTCATCCAGGTCGGAACACTAGCAAAAATAGAATAATTAGCACAATTAGTATTTAAAAAAAATTAAAAAATTAAAAAAATAGACCGGCAAGTAACACAGAACAAAAAAACAACTTTATGCAACCTAATAAATACTCTCATAAATATAAGAGTTTCTAATATGTTGCATGGCTTAATGGCTAAAAATTCTTTCAATTATTGTATATAAGAAGTATGGGTATTTTAACTTTAGATTCCTTCTGTCTATTTGTTTAACTACATGAAAAATTTGCAAAAAAAGTCTTTGAACTCATAATTGAATATATCTTTATATCTGTTAACTGCTCATAACTATTTTATGATATATTTATTCATATTCAAGAGTTTAAAAGGTTTTAATAAGTCTTTGTTAATTGGTAGTTTATTATAATATTGAAGTATTAAAGGAAGAGTTGGATCAAAACACAATCACTCAAAGAGAGTTTATTTGGACAATAATATGATTCTATCAATGTATATATCATACCTGCTTGAAGAATAAAAAAAAATAACAAACTATTTAAAGACTAGAAACTTAATAAGAAAATTTAATATTAAAGCATATATATGTATATATTATTGGACAGACAACAAAAAATAACAATCAATTGTTTTTTTTGTTAAAATTAATGTCACTCCATGTGCTGTATAGCAGCACATAAGTAAAATTAACTCTAATGAAAAATCAATTAAATGTTATTTGTCATATATATATTCAATAATAATAATGATGTTATCTGATAATTATTGCTGTTTTTGATTTAGTTGAATCATTCAATTTTGCAGATCATTTTTCTGAATCTCGTAAATCCTGTGAATTCTGTGAATTCCACGATTATATCATAGATAGCTACCCTTTATTCATTGTATTCGGTGAAATTCATTTAACAATTAGCGATTATTTCTTGTTTATTAATATATTTTCTTTTTACAGGCTCTCTTTATTAGCGATATATCATGGATACACATGAATACTAAAGCGGCTAAGTGAATTTTTGAAGTAATTATTAGTAGTTTATCGTAAATAATATACGTACCAAATCAGAGTTGGCATTGGAGCCAATAGAGCTCAAAAAATTAGTATCCTTTTCTTTATTCAGAGTATCATTGGTTCTTTTCACGGCTCTATTGGGCTTCATTGAACTCTATTGCCAACCCTGCACCAAATAGAGGTACTATATATAGTCATTAAAATTCATTATTAAGCTTTTATTATAATATTAGTATGTCTTTGTCAAAATATCGTAAATATAAAATTGGCACTTGTTATAGTTGCCAAAAATGTTTTTTTTGTTTTAAAGATTTAAAAAATGAAAACTGTTTATGTGATTTAAAAATAAAACCATCTCGTAATAACACTTTTCGATCTGAACGTGGACAAGAAGCTCATAATCGATGTTATAAAATTTCTAAAACTCGTTTAGCTCAAGTTGTTTGGTTAAAAGAACGAAGCAAATTTTTTGGATATAATAATAACTTCGATAAAAATTTTAATTTAACACTTTGTTCAACATGTAATTCAAGATATAATCAGGTTAAAAATATAATTAGCTTAAGTAAAGATAAACAAATAAGTCAAAACAATATAATTAACCAAGATATAACTGACCAAGTTACAATCGACCAGGATACAATCGACCAGGATACAATCGACCAGGATACATTTGACCAAGATACATTCGGCCAGGATACATTTGATCAGGATACATTCAACCAGAATACATTTGACCAGGATATAGTTGACCAAGATATTATTAATCAATATATAATTGATCAAAATAGTGAAACAGAAGTGACTCAATCAATATTCGATAAGTTTCTTTTTACAACCTCTGCTCATTTGAGTCTAATGGTAATGATTTGCTTAGATCTGTAAGTGATTTTTCATGCTTGTTTATTATTTAATAAATTTCATCATGAGTTTTTAATACTTTTGTATTATTTGGACTGATTTTAATAAATTATTTAAGTCTACAAAAAAAACGGAAGTAACGTTAACTCATTTGACCAAATTAAAAGCAACAGTTGTTATTGATACAAAAAAAACTAGTTCTCTGACAGGAAAGTAGTTGACTTTTAAAAAAGAAGAAATCAATAATTTTTACTTGTTTAAATTGAGTTTAAATAGTCATATATAAAAATGTTTAGATCTTTGATATATTTATGATGATGATTATGAAATTACTTATAAGGTTAATGGTCAAGGACAAGCTATGAGCATAAATAATAGAGAAGATTTTTTAAGTTTTGTTGACAAATGTAAAAAATCTGATAATTTGGCAAAAATGATATATATTTATATTATCTTAAAAAATCTAGAACAATTTTATAAAGGAAATCAAAAGTATATATAATTTTTTTTTGTTATTAGTAAGTGCCACATACAAATTAAAAAAAATAGAATTTATATATACATAATTCAGATTATATAATTATTCTAGAGATTTCAATTATACATTTTTGGTATACAGATCACATTTTTTTAACAACGTGAATCATGTATATACATACCAAATAACTAGAATATTCTAGCATTCTGTTATACAAGTTCGATATTTAAATGGCACTCTATTATCTGGTTCTATTTCGATAGATTTATTTAAGTCTTTAAAAATTCGTTTTATTCCAGTATTCTATAAATCGCATTACGATTTTTTAATACAAATGCATCATTTGGTTCTAATTTGAATTTTTTATTTTATTTTTTTATTTAGGATACCACTAACGATGAAAATATAAAAAAAAAAAAAAAAATAATCAAAAACCAGTTATACACCTAAGGAATCAGATTTAAATAAAGATGAGTATAATCAAGTTCAAGTTATTATAGAACTTCGAGATAAATATAAATATTCACAACATGTTACACTATGTTATGTTGAAGATGAACGCCATCTCCAGTTAAATCCTACTCGATTAACATTATGGGCTCGTAATATAGTATATATATAATTTATATAAACTAATGTATTATTATCAGGCCTACCTGTAGAGGCAATTAATTGCAATGCTTCAAGCTCAATTAAATTAATCGGTGGTGCAGCCACAATTGGTCAATTAATTGCAATTTTATGCATAACACATTTGCTGTTATTTTGCGAATTAAAAACCAGGTTATATCGAGCAGTGCTTTACAAAAGAAATTTAAGAAATTTGCAATTATTTCATCATTAATTGGGTTGCAATTAATTTTAATTGATTTTAATCATATGATAAATGACAAAAATTAATTGCAATTAATTTTTCAGTAGGCCTGATTATTATCGAAATATGTATTATATTTATTTATTTTATTGTAATTTTTATAGATTAGAAATTTGTCTACAATTGATATGCCGCCTACCTATCCCATATTCAGAATAGTTTATGCTACAAAACCCAAAACCTATGATCAAATTATATCTCACGATCAAACTGCATTTTATAATCAAATTACACCTTATAGTCAAATTATGTCTCACCAAACTATACAACCAAATGGTCAAATTATGTCTCACCAACCAAACATATCACCACTACACTATCAAATATAATACCAACTATGCCACTGAGCTTTAATCCGTATATATATCTTTATAATTCATTTCATTATCAAATGTCTCAACCCCAAACTATCACTAGATATAACATTTCCTTAAATTATTTTTTTTATGAGTTGGATAAAATTTATGATGATAAAGGAATATATGCTGCTTTAGAAAAATTTTTTGAAGATCAAGAGATTACAGTAAATGGTATAAAAGAGTTAACGGATGATTAACTAATTGAATTAGATGTAACTAAGATTGGATGGCATATAAATATAAAACAAGAAGCTAAAAAATATTAAAGGTAATAATACTATTGAAGCTTCTATTTCCAAAGATGATCAAACTCGTAAACTTGCTCTTTTGGCTTATACACTTAATGTTAAACAACTTATTGTTGCTATTAACAAGATGAATACAATTCAATGGCCTGGAGATCGTTTCAACGAATTCGTTAAAGAAATTCTGGCTTCATCAAAAAAGTCAGTCACAACCCAAGAATACTATACAATTATATTAATATGTTATATTAATATAGATATTTCATTAGAATTTATTAGACTTAATATATGAATGAAATTTTTTTTTGTATATCACATACTATTAGAAATCAACTTTTAATTTTCAATAAAGTTTTAAAGTTGCTGGGTATTAGGTTTTTTCTGGATATACTTGCTGATTAAATTTTTGCTATTTTCGAAAATAGCTGAAAATAACAAAAGATTTTTTATTATCATACGAATACTGTCGAAAATATTTTGAAATTGGGGTAATACAAATACTACAATATAACATTACATTCATTCTAACTAAACTATAGTACTCTATTTGATCAATGTGATTACTGTGCTAATGCAATCAAATATCAGAGCATTCATGATATTCACAAAAAAATTTTTGTTAATATAAATAAGTAAGTTAATAAAACTAATTATTAACTTTCTCAATTTGTTTGTGCGTTTTACAGTTACTAACCACCACTCACTTTTATCTTTTTTCTATCATTATTCATTTTATTTTCGCAACTACACCCTCTATTTTTACACTCTTTTCAATTCGCTGGATGTTTTATTAGGGGTTCGGAATTAATATTTTATATGCTTCTTCTTCTTTATTTTATTAACCAAAAGAATTGTATTTATACAGTTACAATATGTACGTATTCCGATTTAGACAAGAACTAGTTATGATGACCAAAAAATGTAATTTCTATTACGGACAATGATGTAACAATTAAAGCTATGACAAAAATTAACGTAATTTACATTAATAAACGCTTTTGGTTTTATTAGAAGATTTTTGATAATCATTTACTTATTTTAGCTTGATAGCATCGGCTATTATCATATGTTCTATAAGCTTCATCTCGTTTTATAGGTATGTATACAATATTGATAATATTATTATTATGTAGGTTGTAAAAAAAATTATTTATTTATTATTTATTTCTTTGAAATTATATAATTATATATATATAGACCCTTTAAAGAATCCTTCTGCCATCTTGACCATAATTTGGGAACATGCTATCATTATCACATGAATGGGATCATTACATAAACTTATAAAATCCCTATTACGTCTAATCCAACTTTTTATAGTACTAAATGCGGTCTCTATCAGATTAAAATCTGAAGAATAAGGCGGAAGAAATTCAATTCGACATCCTAACTCTCTTATTGTTTCAACTAGCTCTTCATCATGGTGAATTGTTGCGTTGTCTAAAATGATAACACTGTTTTTACCAGAGTATGGATTTATTAAAGGAATCTAAATTAAAAAAAATTAATTTGTATGAGTGTTTGTAGTTGAGCTTTTTAATTAACCTTAGTCAACTATTATCATATATAACATAGCATATAAGCATTTACAGCTGTTCTTAATTTTAGAACAACTGATAAAGATTGATTGTTGATTATTTGATCGTACTACAATTCCATTCACATTCACTTAATGCAAATAGATTATTTTGTTCAATTTTTAATGATTTATTTAAAGCTGCAAGCGATTCTTAGTTGTTCTATATCGTCTTAGTGTAAATGCATTATTTGAATCATTTATTTAAAAATCGAAGTGTGATCATCATATGAAAAGTTTTTCCACGATATTATACAATAAGTTTCTTCATGGCTTCCTAATATGAATATTATCAGGATCAATTTATAATGATTTATTTAAATCTGCTAGTGATTCAAAATATATGCTCACCTTAATGCAAATATATTATCTCTAAGTAATTCTTTATGTTTTCTTAATATTTGTTAAGTTTCTTCATAACCTCTAAATACTTCTGTATTATTTTGATTTAGCACTAATGATTTGCTTAAATTTGCAAGTGATTGTATCTTTTTATAATGTATTTGCACTATTGCGGTATTGGGAATTTGTAAGCGATTTCTCATATCCTCCTAATTGACAATATATTTATGATTTTTTTGACACATCTGTATTTTTTAAATAATTTATTTAAATCACGTAATCCTTTGTATTTGCATTTTGTAAGTTGCCTCAACGAGAATGCATCATTCGGTCTAATTTTAATGGTTTATTTAAGTCTGCAATTGCTTCTTTATATCTATTTATAATGTGACAAGTTTTTGTTTTTATGCTAGTACAGGTTAATAGTCGACTAAGCTATTACTTTAAAAAACTGATTTAGTTGACTAATACTATGTCGACTTAAAATACTAATTGATGTAACTTCATAAATAGTTTTAAAATTAGAATACTAACCACTTGAGACAATATGAATTCTGAAAATTGGTCTTTGGTACAACTTCCCTCCATTATATCAACAGCCATTATTCCATCTAACGATAATGCTGATAAAATAGTATATCGCTTACCTCGTAAAAAAACACAACATTTACGTGCTCATGCATTAGCTATTGCATATCCATAAAATCGTGTAAGGCTTCGTTCATCTTTTACACTTTCGTCCAAAAAAATCAATTGTTCTGGTATATAATTCATCCCAATTTTAGCAATAAATGCACTACGAACTATTTCATTTCTTTCATATGCTGCCTTTTGTAGCTTAAATAACAAATATATAAGATATCGTCAATCAAAACGTACCATAGTGCCGCTAAGAAAAAATCTAATTATTATTAAATAAAATTACAGGTTTTCTCTTGACGGCGCTCAGATATAAAATCAAACCTTATTTGAATAATTACTTTTTTATGTGTAATTCTTAAATGTTTTAGTGAACACCACAATGCTGGAATTGATGCACGTTTGCCGGTTAAGTTCTCTATCTCAACTACAAGCTCATCTAAATACCAGTCGACCTTTTCCTTAACCAGATTCTTAAGAATTTTCAATTCTTCACCTGAAAATAATTTCTGTTTACCTCGTGGAGCTTTAAAGGGATTAATGACATGTTTCTATTTATTATAATTCTTGAGAATTTTATTAACAGATGGCTGGCTTATATAAAGCATTTCAGCAATTTCATATTTATTGCAACCATCTACATGATGATATACTACTCGCTAACGCAAATCTTCACTTAGTTCTTTTTCCATAATTCAAAAACGATAGTAAAAGTAAAACGATTTATAAAAAAAAAGCTGATAATTTTTTTAGCAAGCGACGAATCATTCATTTACAGAAGTTTATTTATTTATTTATTTATTTTTTTTGTAGAAACTGTGATTTACAATAGATTGTTCGCTTTTTTGGAAAAACTATAACCTATATCCAAAACTCTAGATTGTTTGCTTTTTGAAAGAACCGCAACTTACTAACACTCCAGATTGTTTGCTTTTTTTAGGAAACTATAGCTTATAACAAATTTTAGATTGTTTATTTGTTTGGAAGGAACTGTTACTACGTATGATCTAAACTCTTAATGATTCACCTTTTTGGAAAGAAGCCGTGGCTTACAAATATAACTTCTTAATTATTTTTTGTAGAGAGAACTAAGATTTATTATCACACCAATACTGTAAATAAGCTTTATAATTGAATAATTTATTTTATGTTTAGTGATAACGGCAAAAAAAAAGTGTTTAGTTTTCAGAATTTCAAAAATTCACTTAACCGCTTTAGTATTCATGTGTATCCATGATATATCGCTAATAAAGAGAGCCTGTAAAAAGGAAATATATTAATAAACAAGAAATAATCGCTAATTGTTAAATGAATTTCACCAAATACAATAAATAAAGGCTAGCTACTTATGATATGATCATGGAATTCACAGGATTCACAGGATTCAGAAAAATGATCTGCAAAATTGAATGATTCAACTAAATCAAAAACAGCAATAATATGACCATGTGAAGTTTTTTCTGTGATGTTTTGCAAAACTGATTACGTAATTTTATGCAAAAAATATTAGTACAAAAAAATTCACATAATCATATGAAATATCAGATAACTATAGTCAGTACCACCTAAAGCCAACAACTTTTTATATATAGCCACCAATTTTTTAGCTGCAGTATAACATGTTTGACCAATAAAAATGCAGAAAAATTTAATATAAATTTAAATTTTATTAATAAATTTTAAAATTTTATTAATAAAGTTAAATTTTGTTATGTTTTTTTATATATAAGTGCCAAATTTTTAAACTATATACAACTTTAAATTGATATAAATTTCTTAAAATAAGAGATACTAAAAATTTCATTTGTAGATTTAATAGTTTAATCAAAAAGCTATTAAATTTATTAAAACTTTTTTTTAGTTATTTTATTTTAAAAAAATTATAAAAGATTAAAAATTTCATAATTAAAAGTTGATGGCTTTTTGTGATAGCAACTGTAGTTTTAAGATTCGAATATTAGGAATGTTAACAGTCCAGTCTGGTCTTTTTTTTGTCCAGTTTGGTTTAGTTTTTAATAGTCTATAGTCTTAAGACTTAACTGGTCTAGTCTGGTCTAGACTGGTCTGGTCTTAATACTAAGAGCAAACCCAAAGTTTTTAGCTTCAGACTAGTCTTAGACTAACCGTGGTTTTTTTAGTTTAGACCAGACCATATAACATCCCTATCGAATATCGTCTACTCTACTCATTATAACAATCTATGATCAGTAATTTGTGATAAAATCGAATCATCAGATCATGAGATTGATTTTTAGTGTAGAACAAATTCGCAATAATTACAATTTCAGGCAAAATAACTAAATTAATTGGCCAATGATCACCTGATATTGCAAACTCACTATCGCTATGAGTATGGAAAGCCTGGCACTAGTGCGATCTACCAAAATTCAGCAAATCGGCCCTAATTTGGGTCGGAATAGGCCGGAATTAATAAATTTTTTCTAAATCACCCAAAATTTTTACTAATAAAGTTGCAGAAGTAAAGCTGCCCAAATGATAATTTTGCTATAATCTAGTCGGCCGGTATTATTGCTTACAGCTATTATCATAATTTCTGGGACACCTGCTCATTACCCGAAGGCTTTTTGGTCGTTCAGTAAATTGCCTAACTCCGGAAATTACATCACTGCCTCCGGACTGAAGGTCCGAAGACAGCGATGTAGTTTCCGGAGAGTTAGGTAATTTAAAGAACGACCAAAAAGACTTCGGGTAATGAGCAGGTGTCATATAGGATAACTTTCTTCTGATTGGTCAATCGCTTTCAATTGTATTTATACAGTTTAAAGTACTTTTTAAGAATG
>CAJVPZ010003275.1:0-11213 GCA_910592135.1 Racocetra fulgida | reverse complement strand
CTATATTCATTATATATTTATTATATATTGATTATATATCCATTACAATAATATTTTTATTATATAATAACTATATAGCTATTATATAATGATTATATTTCTCAAAAAACACAGGTTTCTATAAAGTTGTTTTAATTTTATATTTTCGGCCTTTATAGGCATTCTCCTTCCTAAGTTCAGCAATCTGGTGAACGAGATCAGAATTTAATTCTCTCAATGAATCGATTATGGATTGTGGATTTCCCATTGTTTTACATAAGATACGGATATGTTTAATGGTTTGATAAAATTGCGTGTGCGTGAAGAATTCTTCACGCCGATCACTTTTGCCAAGAAAAAAAATAATCACGACTATACATAAATACATTATCAGCTTCCAGTACCCGATAAAATACATAACTCGCATCGCATTTTTAATCAACCGTGATACAACCCGTGATTGAGCATTGATTCGTATAATTATATAGGGAAATCTTTACTTAAGCAATGATATATTTACACGAAAATCTATTATTTTGATACAGCCCGTAATGAAATATTTATATAGCTACGAGATAATAATATAAACACTTCGTATCCTCATTCCATAAGACTATCTACACTATATTATCAGCGAAGCTGTGTATTTCATGCATTGCGGGACTCATTGTTGTAAAAGGTAAAATCGGTGAAAATTTTATTAAATGTAAATTATGCAGTTATATCAAAATAAGACTAGATTAAATTCTGATATAAGAGAAGTCGTACACGTTAATTAACAATTTAAAACAGCATCCCGAATATCAAAGAGATCGATGGAAATAGGGTTAGGTAAAGGGGGTGAGGGAAGTATGAAGTTAGGTGGCATCCCATCGTAAAGGCAACTCAGTTGAATGTTGATCACGCATTGCCCCGATACAATGTTGAGGGGATTGCCCCGACGATCAACCGTCCCGAATTCATACTGAACAGAGAATACATTAGATTCACTCAATTTTAGCACCTAATAATATAACATTTAGCACCTAATAATATAACATTTAGCACCTAATAATATAACATACCATGATGGGAGCGAGTGCACCAACGGCTGTTCGATTATTTATACAATAATACCAAGCCTATTAAAGAACAAATATCATTTAAATGATACCAATGACAAATGCCAGAAATTAAATCCTCTTGCGATTACTTACCGTCATCTCCGTTGGGCGCATACCTGGTATATAGTTAAAGTTAATGCCAATTGCATCGTGAACTCTATTAGGGGCGAGCCAGTAAGTCTCTATTTTCCTCTTAAGCTCCGCCTCAGTTACGGCATAAGCGACCTCTATTACAAGACTAGGCCAGGGTTCATTCTAAGAGTACATGTCATCACCAATATTAGAATTCTCAACATAATCACATTAAGAAAGCGAATGAGATAAACTCTTAATACCCCTCCATCAGATCCACCACGGGGCACTTGGGGCTTTCCTTTGGGTCGAATAGACACATCTGCTTCTTTGCCTGATCTACCTGAGGTTGTTGCTGTTAATCAGAGATGGTGAGTAATAGAAACATACCTAGAACAGTAGCATAAAGAAAACCAGCAAAACACTCACTCGTCGCACCATAAAAAAGAAAGCCGAAAGAAGTGTTCTTTACGGATCGAAGCGCGTTATACAATTCTCCATTAATTGTACCGACGCAAATCTCGTGAAATTTTGAAGGAATTTCGGTAACAAGAACAGATCCATTTTCCCATTCCCAAAGACCCTTCACATTATATTTATCCGTTTTAATAATATACTCGTCTAAGGTGACATCAGTCTCTAGTACATATGGTAAGCTTGAAAATAAATATCAGTTGATATCAGACACTGGTTTATAAAAATATCCATTCGTCAAAGCAAATAGGAAAGAGACTTACGTAGCTTCTTCCCACCTGGCCTTCGGGTGTATGTTGCCAGTTTTCCACCAAAAAAAACGATATTTTTTTATTTCATCAGTCTCCTCGATACTAGAAATAGAAGTAGAAGAGGTGGTGGCGGTCTCCTGGGTCATACTTCTCCATGGAATAATAGACGGAGAAAAAATACGAAGATCACCCGATTAATGATGCAGTAGTTCACATTACTTTATTACGTAGTATGGACGCCATTGCTTTACAATATTACATATAATATAAGTGCCAAACTTCGAGACTGTGACAGCCAGTCACGGTTGAGTTACATCATAGTCACGTGACCACCGCATTTTACCCAACTACCCAGAATCGAAAATCCTTAAAATATACCCGGTGTTACTATCGTAAGTTGGGAGAACGTCAGCAAGGGCCGAGTTTAGATCAGCGATAGTGAACGAAAGGTATATCGGATAGGATATAACGATAATGTAGGATGTGAAAGGTACAACGATAGGTGAGCAATTGTAATTGTAATAATTATATGATATAATAAAGGAATAGATAATTAAATAAATAAGATCGTTAAGCTGTCTTAACGATAGGGTTATCGGGATGTAATAACAACAAGACTTGTGAAGATGTATTCACAATGATTCAACAATTCAATAACAGACAAATACGAAATACGATATAAACTAGCTCTCAAACCCGGACGATGTCCCGGGACTTGGACTCAACTTTTTTTAGTCTAAAGTTTTGTAAATTCAAATGAACCTAACTTGAGTTCATTTGCATCCAGGTTAGGTTTAAATGAACATATCATAGGTTCACTTTGACCCAGGTTGGGTCAAGTGAACCTGATTTGGGTTTACTTGAACCTAACTTGGGTTTAGCTAAACTCAACTTGGGTTCAAATGAATCTGGATTGGGTTTGCTTGAACCCAACTTAGGTTCACATAAACCTGATTTGAATTTATTTGAACCCTAATTAGGTTCACTTAGACCCAACTTGAGTCTCTTGAACCCGAATTGGGTTCACCTATGCCCACTCTAACCTAAAACTGACTTAATAACCTTAACTTTGGTTCAAATAAACCCGGATTTAGTTTACTTGAACCTGGCTTGAACCCGTATTAGGTTTACTTGAACCCAACTTGGGTTCAAGTATACCTGAATTAGGTTCACTTGAACCTGACTTGGATGACTTTGGTTCAAATAAACCCAGATCATGTACACTTGAACCAACTTGGATTCAAATGAATCTGGTTTGGGGAAGATTAAAGAATAAGTACCTTGTGATATCTTCATGATCATTACATCATATGATTAAATTACTTAGCCTAAATTAGAGTTAGGGTTAGGGTTAGATGATAGTATAGTTTAGACCAATTTGTTAGTGTAAGTAAACAAATGATGTCATTATATGATTTCATGTAATATGATGATCATTAGGATACCTATTCTTCAAATGTCCCCCTGACTTAAACCTAATTTGGGTTTAAATATACCTAAATTAGGATCCGGATCAGGTTTATTTGAACTGACTTGGGTTTAAATGAACCCAGATTGGATGCGCTTAAACCCAACTTGGGTTCAATGAATCTTATTGTTTAAAATTTTTTTAAGTACATGTATGTTCATGTTATGCACATCATGTGATACACATCACGTAATCGTTGATCGCATATAGCACATTACATTTGCCTTCATTTATTTATCATTATTTAAAAGTATATTGCATACTGCACTTTAAATTTAATGTAATGTGTGATATGTCATATACTTCTAAATAATAATAAACAATTAAATTTACGATATGTTTAATTAACATATCATTAAATTAAATTAAAATATAGCAATTATTAAAAATTAGGTGCAATCAGGTATATACGTACAAAAAATTTGTAAATACCTACGTACATACCTGATTAAAATGTTTTGTACAATATGCCTAATTGTACGTATAAAATTTATATGCAATTAGGCCACAATAAGGTACATATGTACAAAAATTTATAAGCATTAGGTTATAATTAGTGATGTGCCACGTACTGTACTATACGTACTATACTGTACAGTATATACTATACACTAAAATTTTTGCTGATCATTTATTAAGAGTGCCTGCCTGATGTGTCAATTGATCAATCAAATTCGTTATTTGATCAACACAGATAATTTCCGAAGAAGCTTTTGACTTTGACTTGACTTTCACTTTGATGCTCGCTTTGACTTTCGCTTTGACTTTTACTTTGACGCTTGCTTTGACTTTCGCTTTGATTTTCACTTTGATGCTTGCTTTGACTTTCACTTTGACTTTCACTTTGACTTTCACTTTGACTCTCACTTTGACTTTGCTTTAATTTTTGTTTTGACATTGATGACTCTTCTTGCTTTGACTTTATCTTCAACTTTCATTTTGGCTTTCACTATGACTTCACTTTAATTTTTATTTTACTTTGATCTTCTCTTTGACATTCGTTTTTGACTTTCACTTTTATTTTGAGAATTTTTTCTACGTTGAATTTACAAAAATATAATTTTGATCAATCGTTTAAATAAGTTATTTAAGTTTAATGAATATTTTATACTTTGTTTTTTGTTTATTAATGTTAATTTAGCTAATAAATATAAAGGATTTTAATGTTAAAAATAATCACATCATATTAAATTTTTTTATTTGTATTATTTATTTATGTATAAAGATCTTTTTAATCAATGCATTAAAATGTTAATTTAACGTTAACATTATGTTAATGTTAATTTAATATTAACATTAACATTAATGTTAATGTAATGTTAACATTAACGTTAATGTTAACATCAAAATTAACATTAATGTTAATATTAACATTAACATTAACATTAACATTAATGTTAATGTAATGTTAACATTAACGTTAATGTTAACATCAAAATTAACATTAATGTTAATATTAACATTAACATTAACATTAACGTTAATGTTAACGTTAAATTAACATTAATGTTAATGTTAATAAAAGAATCCCTTATCCAGGATTCTTTGTAATGATAAAATGTTTATTTTTTTTTAACAGATGTCCCGTTTACTCGGGATCTCTGTTAAAAAAAAATAAACATTTTTTTGCGTGACTGACATTCGCACTTTAGTAAAGGAAGATATGATTCACTCGAAAACCTTTATTTATAAAGGAGGGATACTTTAGATCTAACCTCTAAGTCCAACCTACAAGCAAAACCTACCGATAAGCAAAACGTACATGAGGTGTTTATATACATTAAAAATGCCCGTAGTTAAGACAAAAGATATGAATGAATTTCCTTTAATGGGGGAGAATCTATCTAAGGCACAATATCATTGAAGTCATTAATGAAGCTTGCACAGTTTCAATGATCAATGATGTGATCAAAGTCTCGACTAGCTAAACAATCCTTAACGCCTTTTCCTACCAATTATCATATACCATAAATGGAAGCAACAGAAATTAGACTATCAGATGCTAAAATAAAAATAGCGTGAATCTGTCAATCATCAGCTAAAGGACCACCTGATGTACGACAGTAAAATAAAGACTATAATAATCAATTATATGGGGGTAATTATAAATAATAAGAATGATAATAATAATACATTATAAGAAAGGATATCTATACTAATAAGAAATAATACATATACGGAAGTAATAACAAAGGGTAAAAATATGTAAATATTGGGGCGCAGCATGTTATAGTGGTAATACCGGGGTATAGGTTATTATCCTGTCTCTCAATTTTAGTTTTTTAGTGTTAGGGTTAGTTAGCACGTAATTACTATTTTATTTATTTTTGGTCATAGGTTACGAGCCTATACCTCCAGAATTGCCAACAAAATTCTGCAGACACGTGATCTTAGACAAATCAGATTTCAGAAATAGGTGTAACATTGCACAATCAAGAAAATTCAAAACAATCGTTCGTTTTGTCAAACATCACTTATAACTCAAAATTCTGTATAAGTAACCACCTTCTGTGCATTAACAAAAAAATTTCTTTAGATAATTTTATTATTAAAACCACTAAGCTCTAACTCTAAAACAGACCTTAACCCAAACTAAAGGATTCTGTTGGTAATCACGTGATTGCAAAATTGTGTTGGTGATCCTGGATAAGATATTTTACCTGAAATTAAGTTTGTCTAGTATTCTTTCTAACCTGTAACACTACGTATTTGATATTTCCTGAACTTAAATTTGAAATCGATAATGCAGTAGAAGTTTTTATTTATTGGATATATGTCATTCTTTGAACTTTATCTTCACCAATACGAAAAAAAAAATCATAAACTTTTCTAGCTCTTTCTGTTTTCTTTTGGAGAGCATTCTTGGAAACTTTTTTTGGGAGCTGATCTCGAACCTCACCATTAACCTTCTTTTGAGCCTCATGTTCTTCTATAGATTGTTTATACTCGGTAAGGCATTTCTTCAGTTCCTCTCCAAGGAAGTAATATGCTTTTAAGACTTCATGATATATATTATCACTATTTTCCTCAGCTTTGGATATTTTTAAATATAGATTGAAAAAATTCAGGACCTATCAACCACTTAATCTTTCTAATAAACAGAATGGGATTTCAAAAAAAAATAGCTATTAATCATCATGAAATAACAGTGAATAAGTTATATAATAAATAGATATATTGACAAGCTAATCAGATAATAGATATATATATATTTAGATTTCTAATTATTAAAGATACTTTTGAAATCTATCCCATAATTGGTTTTTCTTGCTACCTATCCAATCATATAGAATATAATATTCTGATACCAACTAATTTCAAATTCAGCGTTATAAGGATACCTATTATATTTTTCAATATACTCAGCATATTTCTTATTGAAACACATTTTAATTCGATTTAGAGATACATGATTTTTTATTTTATATGGAATTAATATTAGAAATTTTTCATTATTTGGAGTACTATCATTTGTTAAGCTGTTCTAAGCAAGACGTGCATTTGATAGCTTTTTTTCTTGAAATCATCTCCAAGCACTTTGTATAATCCTTGCTGAACCATCTTTAGTTTTTGCTTTGTAGGTATTAATTCCAGAAAAATGAAAAATAGCATTTTGAAATTGTGCACATTTTACAAATAAGTTATGCAAGGTGATACAGATAAATTTTAGATGCGAAATTATTACTGGTACTGATGAATATAAACAAATAATGTACAATGATAATAATAAATTTTAACTATCGTTATTAATTTATTTATTTTTATTTAACATTAATTATTTAAGAATTCTCATATTCACATCGCTTAAATATTTTCTTTGCTACTTTTTACACATTTTACAATATAGATGTGAATGATGATTGCACCTTACACCCGTGCTTCTAATCTCTAAAGATGTGCCACTTTTTAGTGTAATTTCAACTTTTTTTATTTGTATATATATTATTTAGATTTTTTATCATTGTATATATTATATATAAAAAAATAATATACATAGCTAAAGTTTTTTTATACAATACAAACTTGTAATATGTGGCAATTACATCCTCCCCTACAAACAAATTATGCATAAGTTAGAATTATAAAATTTTTTTGTATACCGATGCAAACATTTTTGTACTATATAACAAATTTTATTTTTTTTTATATAGAACGCTAAAAATTTCAAATCCTTTATATGAAATAAAAATTATTATATCATTTAATATATAGTACAGTAGTCATGTAAGTATAACCTTTAGAGGTCATGTCCACGTGACTTATACAAATGATTCTTTGGAGTTTTATCCAGAATTTGAGATATTATATGATTAATTTGATCTATGATTAATTTAGCAATTGTCAATGCACTAAAAGATTTTACCTGCTCTATCTTACTTGTTCTTATCTTACTAAATATATAAAAAATCTTTTGGGCTCTTTCTTTTTTTTCTGAATAGTAGTTTAAGAAGTATCATCAGGAAGTTGTTTTTCGATTTCTTTTTTAACTTTACTATTAGTGTCATTTATATTATATAATTTTTCATAATAGAACTTAAAGTGTTTTGCTATACCTAATCCAAAGTTATAATACTGGATAATTATATTCTGGTTTGGTTTTTGGATTTTATTTTCAGCAGAGGTATTTTAGTATTGTTATAGAACAGTTTTGTTTATTATTTTATCTTAGTATTATTTTATTATTTCGATATTTGTTTTTTTTTTTTAAGGTGAAGTTTTGTTTTTATTTTTATTTAGTAATTTGTATTATTTATATTTTGATTACTAAACATTCTTCTCATAAAACGAGGAGTAGAGATTTCTTTATTATGGGTTTCTGGTTCATTAGCCACAGATATATTTTGCCAATCTTGAAATTCAGAATGCAGTTTACTAATTGTTTCTTCACGTAATATTTCAGACCATGCGTTTATAGATTTTAACCGTGGGTCTAGTAAAGTGGCTAAAAGTTTAATGTCTTCTGAATCTTGCCAGTAATGCCATAAAGAGTTATAAATAACTCCTTGAAGGTTTGAAATTATGGCTTCAGGCTGGAATTGTTCTTCATTATCATCGTCAAAATCCTCATCACTAAAATCTTCATTGTCTGTAAAATAGGTTTTTTTTTTTTAAACAAAAAAAAAAAAAAAACTTTAGTATTCAATTTGCGCTTATATAAATTACAAAATTAGTTATTATTATTTACTATTATTGATATCATCTCTAATACATTCATCAGAATTACCGTCGGCAAACTCATATTTTAAAAATTCAATACTTGGATTGATGACTGAAAGAGTAGTATATTGAATTCCACTAAAGTAAGTTGTCAACTCATCGAATGGCTTAAACACTTCTATCAAATTTTGTATTAATTGCCATTCATAATCTTTAAGCATACAATGGCTTAATTTAGCATAATCATCTTTATCTTGCAAGTGTAAAGTTGCAAAAAGCTCCTCAATTGCTGGACGTAGCTTTAAAAGCCTTTGCCAAGACTTATAAGAAGAATTCCAGCGAGTTTTCATGTCATCTATGGTACGCAAAATTGATGGTATTTTTTCATATATTTCTATCCTTTCAGTTTCATCTGATTCAGATAAGTTTTCATATATATCTTCAGAATCGTCGATTTAAATAATTGTGGTGTTAGTTATGTTACAATTAGCTAAGTCTGTCTGCACTTGATTAAGATGTTGACTTTGTTTTGGGGATTGAAAAAATTTAATAAGTCTTTTAATCCGTTTAATATATGGTTTTATAGTTTTCAAGGCCTGAGTAACCGTAAGTTGGAGTGTGTGAGCAGCACAAAGTAGACGTTCTATACCATCCAAAATTCTAATTGCTATTTTCATATTTGTATCATTATCAGTAATGGCGCAAACAATTTTTTTACTTAATTCAAACTCTTGAATTTTAGAATTTAAAAATTCTTCTATTTTTTCACCAGTATGTGGATAGTCAAATTTTTAAATAGCTAATAGAATGTCACGTACATCAAAGTTAGGTGTTAGCCAGTGAAGAGTTACGCCAATATACCCATTATTAGTACGTGATGTTCACAAATCCACAGTTATAGAGGCTTTTTCACAAGTAATATTAAGTAAAATTTTAAGTTCTATAATGCCTTTTTGATAGGCAATGTCAATTTCTTTTCTAATACACTTATCACTTGGCAGGATCAAACCATTGCATCATTTTTCGATATCCTTTTCCATATACAACGTTAAATGCTAAGGAATCTGTAACTAGCCATTCAACTGTAATTTTTCTTAATTCAGACTGTTTAGATGTACTGTGTGGTTTTATCTGCTTTATTATTTCATTTATATTTAATTGCCGTTTTTCATTTGAAGATTGTAGTTCATTCGGTCCTAAGATACTATGAACTGATCGTAGATGATCCATCATATTTCCAGTTCCTCCTTGATGTTTATAGCTTTTTCCACACACTTTTTCATTTTTTAGAGATGTAATTATCTTACAAACATCATTGTTTTCTTCTTCTTCAAAATAATCCTATATATAACTAATTTTTTTATTAGACCTATTTGGATTAGTAAATTTTACTCTAATCTTCTTCATACTAGGTTCTTCTGTAAGATTCTCAATGGCTTTTCTTCTGGACGTACTAGTAGAAACTTCGACATTCTCTGGGACGCTATTATCAAACGCTTGGTCAAGATCAGAGGTATATTCATGATCAATATCAGAGGTATATCTACGATTTATGTTTTTAAAGTGTTTATAAGAAGAGTTATTGTAATATACGAATATAAATTTAATGATAATTTAAGTTTTGAATCTAGAGCACTGTATAAAAAATTATTCACAACAGATTTAATCTTTATTGAAGGTCAGAACGAGCTTCTTATATACATTTGAATTCAATATAAAAAAAACCTTATTAAAGCAAAATACTTTTCTAACTTTCTATTGTAAGTTCTAGTTATTTTTTTATTTATTTAAACAATATTAACTTTTTTGTCTGGCTGAAGTTTGTTATATAGATGATTATGAACAACGATATTATTATATTTTAATAACACCTGCATGAATCATATGATATTTCTTTAGCAAGGCTTTGATGTTATTATGTTAAGTTTTTGTTATCATTTTGTTCTTGTTTAAACAATACTAATCGCCCTTTTCTATTTGATCTGAGTTAATCGTATGATTATAGCTAATAATGATATTATATTTTAATAATACCTGCATGAATCATATGATATTAGCTCTTTGGCAGGGCTTAGATGCTGCGATGGTGAGTTCTTATTCTGTTTTGTTCTTTTATTGAACAATGATAATCTTTTTTTATCTGATCCAAATCTAATCATATGATGGTGTTTTAGATTATTATAATCAATAATATCTGCATCAATTATACGATCTCCTTTAATAAGACCTTGATGTTGCTACGACGTACTTTTGCCGCCATTTCTATATTTGAATTTATATTTTATAGTTTCCCAGTTTAGTTAATTTAATTTTACATTGCCACATTTTTTTTATTGTTATTCATCTTTATATAGTAAAGTTACTTTTACATTGCCACATTTTTACCATTATTACTTCATATAGTAAACTTGCACTTACATTGCCACACGTCTACGTATTCTTATTATTTTTTATGCAGTATATATAGGCGAACTTATGCATAAGAACTATGTAGTTCAGCTTTTCCATTCATATACATCTTGTATTACCCTTAAGCCTTTGAGAACATATTTTGTAAAAATTTCTGCAAAATTGCTATAGTGCAACATTGTATATGACATTTACAATTTAAAATTATCATTCATTATAGACAGGACTCAATAATGTAATTTAGAAAGATAAATACCACAAATAAAAAAAACTTTTTTATTGTACTAACTATACATACAA
>CAJVPZ010003274.1:0-11213 GCA_910592135.1 Racocetra fulgida | reverse complement strand
AAGTACTTTAAAGTGTATAAATAAGTTACCCGGGCAATTGATCTACATCAGCCAATCAAACGAATGTCTGCCCATGAGGTTAGAGTAATTTTCGACCCGTGACCCGTACGGGTCAGCCGACCCGGGTAATAACTCTAATTAAAATACTAGAAAAATCATAACATAGTATATAAATAGTTATTGAATCATATGTTCTATAATTCGATTTTCTAGCAAATTCTAAATGCGCGCAACCTGTTATAGGTAGTGATCCGAATCGTTTAGTTGAAAATCAACTAGTTGACAACTTTTCAACTAGTTGTTTTAGAAAAATTTAAAACTAATCGATTTAATGATCAACTAGTTCAATTCTGAGATATTCCGTCTGTGTTTATTTCTTTGGCTTGATTGGCTAATCGACAAATGTAGTCACATGACATGAAAAATCGATTAGTTGCAACTATAGTTGGCAACTAGTCGATTGGAAAATTTTTTACCAACTAGGCGTTCCCACAAAAATGACCAATCAAAATTTAAGATCAGGTGTAACGTGATAGTCAAAACAAACGGTTTGTTTTTTAAAAAGTTGCGTGCAGAAGGCGATTTACGTTTCGATTTTTACGTTACACCTGATCCTGAAATTCGATTGGTCAAATTACAAAGGGCGAACATAGGGTACTATTTTAGGGGATGGCTAAAGCCGTGTCCAGCTAGGATTACTTTTTTGATACATTTAGATTAATTGTTTATAAAAATATATCAATAATGTAGATCAATACGAATCGGACACGACCCCCTATTTTCTAACGTTACACCTGGTCTTAAAAATGTTTAAATATGACTACGCGTTTACTTTTTTCTCACGTTTGTTTTGACTACAATATTAATGATATTCCATATTTAATCAATTTTTATTTTTATTTTTTTTCTAGCGAATAAGTGACTACTCATCTGAGGTTACCAAAAATTACAGAAATGCAGACGAAAGAATGGTGTTTACGATACCGTTTATTTCACCGACAAGTTTATTTCGCCGACAGTACATTTCACCGACAGTACGATTCAAATAATCATTTTTAATAGTTAGGGTTAGGGTGAGCGCTAGTATTGTTCTTTTTCATGTTGGGGTTAGTAGTAAAAATAACTTGGATTTGACGACTTTTTTCTTTTACAAACCGTACGTATTATCATGATTTCTACATGTCTGTCCTAATTTGCGTTTTTGTACCATACCGTACTATTTTACTACATGCTCTGAAATAAGTATCTATTGTTTGGTGAATCGTACTGTCAGTGAATTCGTACTGTCGGTGATTCGTACTGTCGGTGAATTGATTGTTGGTGAAATGATATATACCGCCTTTTTTAATACTTTAAAGCAAATAGAAAGCGATACTATAGTGTCAGAAGAAATATAAATTTAGGTAAATAGGATTCATTTGGATGCTTGTAATATTACCTTTGTGGATCCATATCATTTCTTCGACATTTTTTCTTCAACAGAAATCAAGTGTGTGATTAATATTTAAAGTCGATTCCTAATCTTCATCAGACTTTAAATATTAATTATCACCCTACGTGATGTTAGTGAAGAAAAAATGTCGGGGAAATAATATGGACCCCTAAATCTACATTATTTGAATTTACGCCACCTGAATCTACACCACCAGAATCTATATTACAAATTTATACACCAGAATTTACGCTAGACTTTTCGTCTCATTAGATTTAATTCAGCCTTTTTTTTATTGCAAAAAGATGCAAGATTTCAAGTCTGTTATTATTGTTATAAAATGAATAGCAAAATTAATGTCGCAGCTGATGCTAAAAACGACTAATGTAGAAATTTGGGGTCTTGATTTGAAAATATAAACCTTGCTAAAATTCACATATTATCAATTCTAACCCTAAACCCTAAAAAAGGCGGACAAAAAGGAAAAAATACCGTTTCTGATGGATCATCGGTACTGTTCCTGATAGGGTTCTAAAAAAGAGGTCACCAAAATACTATACTACTATAATAAAAAAAGTTAGGATGAGGGTTCGTTTTTAGAACCCTATCAGGAACAGCACTCAAATAATTTTTTTAACTCCATCAAGATCGGTATTGCTGATTCACAAAAAGACTCCAAAAATTTTTTAAATTTTCATATCAAAATAGGTTCGAATTTCAACATCAGTCGTTTTTAGCATCAGCTGCGACAATTAATATTATATATACAAATATAGATATACGTATAATTTATACGTAATTACATACGACAATAATTATCGTTATATTGTAATTTTGCGATATCATGACATTTTTATAATTTACAACACTTCTTTTTTAATATAAATTTGACGATGAGTTGCGCTATATTAAGTTGTAATTCATATTTGCAGCAGGCATCTCTAATACGTATACACTAGAGATGCAGGCGAAATACCGTAACTTGCCGTAATAAAATAACAGATAACGTTAACTGATAACAAAGTTACGCCGTAATTCACATATGAAGACATTCATATGATTGGTTGATTTTGTAGATCTACCCGTGATTTCCCGTGATAATGAACCAATCAAATTACATAATTTTAATAGATTTATAATACTATTTGAAAACGAAAAACTCCATAGAAAGAAGCTTACGAACTCAAGAGAATTTATCACATATATTTAGAGATTAGCGTAAAGTGGGGTAAATGTGATATTTATTACTAATAACCTTAACTCATTAAAGAATCTGCATGATATAAACTATAATTTACGATTGCCAAGCACAAGTACACTACAAAATTAAACCCGGGTATTCTATTACTAAGAAGCCTAAACATATTCAAATTAAACGTTAGCAATAAAAACTTATTTAAATCTAACGTAATAAAGTAGTTTTGGACGAAAACATTCCAGTTACCTTCACTCCACAATGTAATTTCACGCCGTCCAATAGGCGTTGTATATATTTTGTTCTTTAAGCAAGGTATGTGAGGAGTGAGATGATTTAGAAATTACTTTGTATGGTAAATACTGACGTTACTTCGAAGTTAGAAATGGCCTTTGCGGTGATTTTTATTGGTGAAACGTTACGTCTCGAAAGTACTTTAAAGTGTATAAATAAGTTACCCAGGCAATTGATTTACATCAGCCAATCAAATGAAAGTCCTTCTATGACCGTAACTCACTATAGTTATTACATATCTGATATTACAGAGATAGTTACGGCAAGTTACGGAAGTTTCATCTGCACCTCTAATTTGAATCTATATTATCTATATTACAAATTATGCGCCAGAATATACACTGCCCGAATTTATGCCATCTGAATATACCAGCTTCTACTCAATGATATGATGTTCGGGATCGTCCAGTTATGGATTATAATTGCGGTAATCCAAAGAAACGTAAAATAAAGTGATCACGTCTTCGAGGTTGTGTGAATAAAAAAATTATATAGTTAATATGGTTTAGGTTAATACGTTTTTATATTTATAGTCACTGCCCTTATCTGTTCGTTCATCAACGTCATATCACCTAGTGAACTCTAACTTATACGAAGAAGTAGAAGAAAGAAACGATGCAATGGACTTTGTCCAACCCATTGCAAAAAAAGTGATTAAAAAACAATTTTTCGAAATCAATGAAGTCGGCAATGAATTGTCAAGTATTTCATAAAATTATCTGAATTATATATGTACGAAAGTAATAACCAAGATCTGAAACCTAAAACTTAATTCTTGTTTAATCAATTTTTAATTTAATAAAACGGAAAAAAACTTGATGATTTATCTTTTATCAGATTTGATAATCAACTTTGACAGGATCGGTTTTAGGAGATTCAACTGTATTTCATTTAAAGGATGTATCAAAAAAACTTTCAAATTGCTTCAACTGTATAATTTGTAAATATGCAAACAACAATACTTCAGTTGCGGTATTTAAATTTCAACTTAACTTTGTTATAATCGTGTTTAAAAACAGATTTATGCTAAAATAATTGAAAAAAAAGCAAAGCGATTTGCTCTAGACATCTAAAAACATGCAATTCATTCTTACCCGGTACTATTAAAAAAATATATATATAATAAAGAATCTGCTCACCAGAGCACAAAACCTATTGTAAAATGCCAGAGATTTCCGTCTACGTAAGACAATTTCCGCCTCGATTTTTCAACAGACATTTATAATAATGATTTCAGATTATGGTTTCTAATTTCCGGTTAGAAAAAAACACTTTCGGGAAAAAAATCACATTACATCACTTGGAAATTTTGTGCACCGCTGCTCACTGTCTTAATCACTATAGTGATTATACATGTCACAAAACCTATTTCAGCATTGAGTTACCACAGCAGTTTCATATTAAAAATCGATGCTGAAATAGTTTTTGCGACATGTATAATTGTAATCACTAAATTCGAAAAGAAATTTTCAATAATATTCATATGGTACTACGTATGATTTACATAGTTGACGAATATTGCGCGATTTATTGCGCGATTTGGAGTAGAAATATAGATCCGTTACCACGCTTCAGAAAACAAATATTGGATTTCTGTATGATAAAATTATCAATCTTATAAATACTAAAATATTTATAGTACGTATCGGTATTTTACGTTTCCTTCCGATTGTTTGGGATACCAACTAATTAATCATCACAAGCAATAATTGTAGATACTAAATAATTTTTTTGACGGTTAAACCCGATAACATGTTATTTTAATAACTGGATTATGAGCATGGCTTAAACCAATATATCGATATTAGCTTGCCGGCCATTCACCGTGTCGCTTTAAAAATCAATAGTATATTGATAATCATGCACCAAGATTATGAGCATGGCTTAAACCAATATATTGATATTGGCTTGCCGGCCATTCACCGTGTCGTTTTTGATATAATAATAGCACCAAGAACGGCTTTTTGAATTATCTAGGGTTCTTGGCACGATAAAAAAAATTCGGCATGCTAAATTTCATGCCAAATGCATAACGATAATATTCAGTATCATATCTTATATATATATATGTATATCTTATATATATATATGTATATATATATAATATATATATATATCTATATTATTATACGTAATAATTAATGGCATGCCATAAGCGGGCATGCCAAGGACGAACCCTACTTTGAATGGCCAGAAAACAATATGGTGGTTTAAGCCCTGGTTATGAGACAGGTTTGTGGAATGATTTACATACCATGACACATACACAACGGATTATCATTTTTGACAGAAAGGGTCAAGATATTATATCGAGATATAACGATAATATCAGATATATCGATATAAAGTCAAAATCAGATTAAAAAAAAAAAAACATTCGTGTTAAAAAAAAAAGTGGGGTGACTTAACGTTAAGCATTGGGCAAACAATGTGATTATTAACTATAGATTTAAATGCATTGTATATCTAAACATTAATACTTTAATAGTTAAACCAAATGAAAGAATTCATTATAGTAACTTATTTGTCTTTAATTGAATAATTTTAGTCAGAAATGAAAGTTTAGATTATTTTTAATACCTGCAAGTTTAAACTATAAACATATATATGTACGCAGATAATCAAATGATAATTCTCTTTTGTTTTTCCGCAGAAAAATGCTTGATGTTGATCAATAAAATAATTGGTATTTCATCGTAGGAAGTCTTAAAAGTCAATGCATCAATTGTATCAAACATGTACAAGTAAAGATTATTTATATTGGCGGAGTGTAACAAAAATATTAAACAGATTTTTATAATAATCCAAAAAAAGATACAAATGATCTATAAATGAGATTTGATTTGTGTGCATATCAATAGATAAATAGATATCAACTATTCAATCAGCATCTTGTGTGAGTCGACCACAGAACTTTGCCGATTAACCTTCTAAAGCTATTTATTCCTTTCCCGCTTTCTTAATATGTTTAGCATGGATCTCCGAGCTTTATCTTTTACCATGATAAATTATTTGGTTATTTTGTGTGATTCTGAGTATTTTGTGTCCCTGCATTATTCCAGAGCCTTGTTTACTCAAAAAAACTATATATCCGGCGATTTATAATACCTATAAATTATTCTCACTTTTTCTCATTAAAGTCTACTTTTTTATTTTTTATTTTTTTATTTTTTATTTTTATTTTTATTTTTTATTGTATATTTTTTATTCCACAAAATAATATGGAACGAAACGAAGAAGAGCTACCTGTAGCTACGAGTACTTCTCCTCGTAACAGATCTTACAACTCGGGTCGCTCTGTAAATAATATGTTGCTAGGTTTTTCTATGACAAAAAGTCCAAACGTTGGTTTTGGCCCTCGTTCTCATTTCAGCTCTCAAAGTAATTTAGATAATGGTATGTATTTTCTTTCATAAAATGTCTATGTGATCTCTCCCTTTACTACACCACACGCGACAAATTTCTCTGTCACAAGTAACTTTGCATTAATTGACAAATTATGATAAGTTGATTTATCTGATCGGGTAATTTAAATCTTACGTATCACAAGATCATCAGAATTAATCATCGTGATATTTCATGTGACTAAATTATTCTATTTAGATTTATTAATCCTATTAATTTGTTTTATTCTCATTATTCTATTGCTTACGACATTAGGTCAACCGTCATATTCTGCTTCTCCTGGAAAGATCCGTAATCAAACAATTGCTCTTGGTGATGTCGATAGAAGAAAGGATTCTCCTCCCGGTGAATTATCCGCTGCTGGCCAAAGCAATTTATCTTTGCTTCTTCAAAAAACTCCTTCTCCACCTAAAGAAACATCTCATAAAACTACTACTGCTGATGGCGCCCAAGATTCAATTCCTCCAACAATAAACGTTGTATCTAATGATTCTCCAAATTCTGAGTACTTTGATCCTAGAAATGAATCAAGACCATTGCTTGAAACTTTTCCTCACAATTACGGAAATTGGTTACCTTCTGATGATCCATTATCTATGGAAGATCGTTCTTTCGTTGAAAAAGTTTACGATTGGTTACCTTGCACTGGTGATAACCGATATGAACGACGAAGACCAAGTTTTAGATGTACCCCTGAAAATATTTTCCGCCAGGTAATTCTTAATCCCATCTCCTACATACCTGCCGTTATTCTGGGACTTTTGTTGAACCTGTTAGATGCTATATCTTATGGTAATAATTTACTCATTAATTAATTCAAAATTATTCAAATAATATAAATATTATAAAATATTTATATGTTGTTATGATTATTCTTTAATTAGGCTTGATCACTTTCCCAATAAGTAACCCAATATTTAGTAGTTTTGGGCCGGATGGAATTTCAATGTTTTTTGTCAGGTATATTAATACTAATATTTTTTATTAGGGAAATTCTATTTTTGACCCGGGTCAAAATATCCCTCAACAAAATTTTAGGGTTAGTGCGGGCGAGATGCCGGCCAGTGTTTTTTTAATATAAAAACCCGGCCGGCATAACATAATTCTGGCCCGCATTAACCCTAAATTCTAGGAGGGGTAGAATTTTCCTTTTTATTATTACAAGTATCCTTCAATTCTTTTATTAAAATTGGTTCATTTGTAGTTGCATCGTATCCCAGGTAGTGTATTCTGGGGGTGGAAGTATTTTTGGAGGTGGTAATGGCAGCATGATGATTGAAGGTTTATATATATATATATTTACATAAATATATATGTTCTTTTTTGTTTTTATTTTAGAGATTCATTTGCCTAATATTGTGCTATTTTTTTTTATATACTAGTCGTACCCTTCTTGCATATAATGTAAGATCTACAACAGTGAATTTTAATAGCTTTGAATCTGATTGTATTGGAAATGAATTCAATTCTATATTTGTTTTTAAACAGGGCTGAAATTATTACAACAGTTGTCCAAAACGGAGGTTATAATAAAGATGATGAAACCAAGTTCATCATTGCTACTACAATGCTCTCTTTTGCGCTAAGTTCTATTTTGACCGGGGCCGTGTTTTGGATAATGGGTGCTTTAAAAGTAGGTATTTAATCAATAATTGCGTTTTACAGTGTTCATAATAAATAATAACAATTAGTCTTTTCTTTCAAAATATAGCTTGGTTCTTTGATTGAATTTTTTCCTAGGCACATTTTAGTTGGTTGCATTGGTATATATTATTTAAGAAAAATTCATCACTTCATTATTACTTGATGATTGATTATTTTATTATATTAGGTGGTGTTGGATGGTTTCTTTTTGCAACTGGTATTGAGGTCTCCGTGCGTCTTGATAAAAATTTAGAGTTTTCCACTGATACGCTTTACGAACTTTTCCTCCATGGTCATAACTTTGCCTTATGGGGTTCAGCGTTAGGCTTGGCTATACTTTTGAGGATTCTTCAATCCAAAATTCATCATTGCCTTGTTGTTCCAATTTATTTTATGATTGTTCCTGTTTTATTCTATATCATTATTTTCATATGCAATTTCTCATGGGAAGTTTTAAGAGAGGAAAAATGGGTTTTTGAATTACCTGACAGTGATGCCCCCTGGTATAATTATATTACCCGGTTTGGTTAGTATTTATTTTTCTGTTTAATAATAACAATAATAATTATTATTATTATTTTAAATATACTTTTAACTGTATAAATTCGTTTTTTTAAAAATTAGATTTTACCAAGGTAGACCCTGGTGCATTAATTCAAACGATTCCCGCAATGTTTGCTCTTACATTTTTTGGTATTTTGAAATTTAATCAAATTTTTAATTTATTCATTAATATTTTAAATTTATAATATTTTTAATTAATTTAAGTTTTGATTTTACCTTTGTAGGAATTTTACATGTACCAATAAATGTTCCAGCTTTGGGTGTATCACTTAATGAAGATAATGTGGATACCAACCGTGAATTGGTTGCTCATGGTATATCAAACATTGCATCCGGATTATGTGGCAGTGTTCAAAGTAAGAAATTTACTATTATCGTTATTTATTTATTTATTTATTTATTCATTTTTATTCAATACTAACTTATATGTTTTATCTCTTCTAAAATATTAATACATTTAATATTCAGATTATTTGGTGTATACTAATTCTGTATTATTCATTAAATCTGGTGGTGATAGTCGCGTTGCCGGGTTAATGCTTGCTGCTGGAACTGCGGTTATTCTTTTTGTTGGCCCCTGGATTGTTGGTTACATCCCAGTAATGGTAGTTGGTGCTCTTATTTTTCACCTTGGATTAGACTTATTAAAAGAGGCTTTGGTCGATACTTGGGGAATTGTCAATCGCATGGAATATTTTACTATTGTTGCCATTGTTGTTGCTATGGGTTCTCTTGGTTTTATTGAAGGAATTTTCTTAGGAATTATAATGGCATGCATATTTTTTGTGGTTTCAAACTCTCGCAAGAGTGCGATACGTGCTACCTTTTCAGGAAGTTCGATTTCATCTACTGTTAGGCGTCGTTATCGTCAACAAAAGTTTCTTAAATATGTTGGTAATCAAATTTATGCAATCAAACTCCAAGGTTATTTGTTTTTCGGAACAATTAGTGGTGTAGAAAAAGAAATTCGAAGAATATTAACTTATAGTGAATGGAGAAGAAATCCAATTCGTTTTCTGATTCTGGACTTTAATCTCGTTAGTGGTTTGGATTTCAGTGCTGCAGAAGCATTTTTCAGAATTCAAAGGCTTTTACAAGTTAAAAAAGTTTATCTAGTATTTTGCGGTGCATCTTATAATTCTGAAGTGGGAAAGGCTCTTAGAGCTATTGGTTTGTGGAGAGATGAACCACATAATTCTGATAATTCTTTACTTATTTATGAAAACTTTAATGAGTCACTTGAACATTGTGAGAATATGTTACTACAAGCATACTATGAAAGTGTATCCTCATTAATTACAAATCAGGATGGTAAATAACCTTTTTTTTTTCTAATCGATTTTTTTTGTACAATATATTTTAAAGTAGTCGTAACTAATATTTTATATATAGCCTATAGTAGTGCAATGCAACCCATACAGAATAGACCATCTGGTGATATTTCGGACATATCCTCTCCACGTGGTGCTCTGATTAAAAGAATGGGAGGAAGCTTATTACTGCCTGGTACAAAACATTATTCTGTTTAAATTTTGATTTCAGCGAAAAAAAAAATTTTAACTCATTTTTTTTAAATGTTATCTTTATTGATGTATTGAATTATATTTAAATACAGCTAACCCTAATCCTAATACTAAACGCCCTAGTAAACCTACAAGCGTTCTCATGGATGCATTCCAAGATATGACGGACATGAAAGATGAATATTTAGACAAATTTTTCAGTCGTATTGCACCATACTTTCACGAAGAAGATGTCCCTGCTGGGGCGACACTTTGGTCTCAAGGAGATAAACCGGATTGTCTTTACCTTGTTGAAAGTGGTTTACTTCGTGCTACGTGGCGTGCAACAGAAGGTGATCCTTCTCGACCTGTTGAAACCATCTTACCAGGTACTATGGCCGGTGAAATAGGTTTCTTTACAGAAAGGAAAAGAGATGCTACTTTGGTTGCAGAAAGTCATTGTATCTTATGGAAGATGAAAAAATCAGACTTTGATGATTTACTTGAAAAAGATCCGGACGCTGCAAGTCATTTTATGAGATTGACCCTAAACTTCCCCGCCGAAAGATTAATTGCAATGACTTATTATGCTTTTCATCTATCACAGTAAAAAAAACTATTCAAACTTTACATTTCATTGGAATCGGTATTTCTATAATAATTCATTAAAATATTAAAAAAAACAATCTAGGAGTTATTCCAATTTATAGAAAAAAAAAAAATCCCAAAAAATTATAACGTTAATAGAAGAATTGTAATGGGTTAAAAAGTTTTACTTAAAAAAAAAAATCTTAGATAGTTATAATAAATATTTGTGTCTTATCTATCATTCTACTATTGTGGTGTATAGGAGGAAAACAACCCTTTTTTAAATTCGGTCTTATTAATATAATTATTAATACATACGTTCGTACTTATGGTCGTATATACGACTATACGCATATATGTTAGTAAGTGGGAACAGAATTTTAAGTGGATCTGTAATTTTCTTAATAAAACTAGAATTTTTTAGGATATAATTTATATAACCCTTTAACCTAAAATTTTAAATTCCAAATCCACCTAAATTTCGTTCTTACTCGCAACATTTATATTCGTATTAGTGTTCCGCAAAGTCCAGATCCGGGCGGATTTTAATTGGACCCGTACCCGAACCGAAATACAAAAGTCGGGTCTA
>CAJVPZ010003273.1:0-11216 GCA_910592135.1 Racocetra fulgida | reverse complement strand
AATATTTTAAATAATAATAACTAAAAATAACTAAATAATATTTAATAAAATCTATACTAAAAATCTACTTTGTAACAATGCTTGTACCAGATATAATATGTCTCAGTAGACTTCAAGCCTTTCTTTGAACCTCTAACTTATTAGAAGAAATTTTTGATTATAAGCTAGTGTTATGCACTATATTAAAATTATCTTTTTTTTATAAAATGAAGTACAAATATAAATACAAAGAGCAAAGCAAAAATAGAAAAATATCTTAATATCAAATTCTGGTCTACTTAAATAAACAAAACCAAATAAATCAAATAGTAAAAGAAAGAAAAAAACAAAAGAAAAAAAAATAAAGATAGTATTATTATTATTTTTTTTTTAAAGTATTCTTTAGAATCAAGCTTTTATTGATATTTTGTTATTGATCACATGGATCTATATTTTAGTATTATAGAAATACTACTCATCAATTATTTCTAAGCTAGATACCTTTATACCAAAGTGTCCTCTACTATCTTACCTAGATTTGGTTATCTTATTGGTTATCTATGGGTTTCTACAAGTAGGCATAATAGATGTCATCTAATTCTTCTATGTCTTACATATTTCCAAATTAGATTTAGAAAATCTATTTATTATAGTGAAAACCAATACTAGCAGTTAGGGCTAACTATTAACTGCACAATTCCTGGTTCTTCTGCCTTTATAGAGTTTATCCAAACCTTAGTACTTACTATACAGACTATTAACTGTACTTTTAGTTTTTTCAAACTTCTAATCCAGATGGTCCAAAAGAACAAATCCCTTCTTCTGGCTAACCTGGTGGCCTGGTTGATATATACTTACCAAACACTTCAGTTCTATTCAGTTTTTCTTTTTTCTATATAATAATCCTTTATATAGTACTGTCAAAAGTCTGTGCTACTTCTCTATTTAGGACTTGCCGAGCAGACTTCTGTGTACTCCAAACCTCTGAATTTATTCAATTACTTCACTCAGAATTTGTGTAACTCATTTATCACACTAATATTTTATAACCTTCCAGTATGAGCTGATATAACCAAGTCTACAGATCTAATAATCTGTTCAATTGTATATAGTATACTGTAACATATTTTGTAAAATTCAAAATTTATTGCCAGTAGGATTCAAACTTTTGTCCTGCTGCTTGAGGATGTAACAACTTACCAATTTCACTAAGTTGCTATACCATTTAAGATAGCACTATTAAATCCATATCAGATTATTTTTTTTTGTTAATTAGTCTTTTTAGAACTAAAATTTTTTATTTAAGTATTTAAGTGAAGAGGCTTATAATAGAGCTTCTTATTATATTAAAGTATATAATTAGCTATATATATATTTTTTGATTGTTTATTTAAATAGTTTGTATATTTGTATTATATTATAGAGACTACACTATTTGCCATATCTATAACCCAACTAGAGGATTATCTATTTAAACTCTTTGTAATGCAATCTATTTATATTATTAGTACATCTTCGTTATATTTGTTAGATGAGAAGTTCTGAATGCTTTCTCTATTCCTTTAAGACTAATTTATCCTCAAGGCATTGTTGCTAGAGCTTTTTGTACTTATAATCTGGCTAACCTAGACTTTGGTAACTTATATTGAGTCTGAGAACAAGTACTTGTAAGCTGAAACTACTAATGTTATCTACTTTTGCCCTTATAAAATTTATCCAAACCCCAGCACTCACTATATAGACTATCTATAATTCTTTTGATTTTATCAAACTCCCAATCCAGATAGCCTAGAAGGGAAACTCTTTCTCTAATTACCTAGTGATCTGGTTGGTATATGCTTTTGTTAAACATTTTGGTCTTATCTAGTTTTCTAGTTCTTTAGTTAATGGTTCTTTATATAGTACTATTAAAAATCTGTACTACTTCTCTATTTAAGACTTGTCTGTGCGCTATAGCTGTTAGATTTATCTAGCTACTTCACTTGAGTTTCATATAACTTATATGGCACACTAATATTCTATAGTCTCTCAGTACAAGCTAATACAACCAAAGCTACAAATCTACAAATTCATCAAATTATACACAGTCTGCCACAATACATTCTGTAAAATTTAAATTTCATTATCAGTAAAATTCAAATTCTTGTTCTGCTACTATTCTGCTGTTTGCTGGTACAACAACTTACCAACTTTACTAAGTCGCTACACTCTTCTATATCAGATTATAAAACTTATATTGTATTACAAATAACTTAAACTAAACTTTATGCTAGTTATTTATGTATATAAAAATATTAAAAATTATTTAGTTTTGAAATAAAGCTTTAAAAATTGAAATTTCTAGTTGCTATCCCAAATAGGTTAATAAATTTTCTGTAATGTTTTAAATATTATTACATTATCTTATACTATTCATCTCAAAGTAGATATGTATATATATATATGTCTTTCCTTTTTTAGTTTTTTTTGTAGTCAAGGTTAGCCTCCTTGGCTTATCACTTTTATTAGATTATAGAATCATGTGGTGCCCTTTTCAAGGAGGCCCCAGACAAGTATATTTTGACGAGAATATATTCTAACTAGGGTCCGGAATGGGCCGGGCCAAACCCGGAAATTTATGGGTTGGGTTGGGTTTGGGCCTGGTTTGGGTACTTATTTTTAGACCCAATATCTTTATAGGCTGGGCTTGGGTTAGGCCTGTTAATTACTAGGTCGGGCCTGAGTTTTTTGAACAAACCCAGTATGACCCAATAATACCCGGTAAACTCTATTAAAAATATAAAAAAAATCTATAATGATAAAGTTGCACTTTTTTTTTTTACAAGTACGTATTTACTGTTGTATGTGTTCAAAACCAGAATATGTACTTTTCTGTAGTGATGACCAATACCATGGATCACAATCATTCAGGTTCATATAATAGAATGTAGTAATTGATTGTGTGTCGTTATATCGGTTAAATCAGTAAACTCTATATATGCAGTGTTAATTTATACACACTAATGCATAAAAGTATGTTATAAACCTGTAATACTGATTATATTATGTCTGATATAATAACCCGGTTATTATATCATGACACTCTTATTGAACCAGTTGACTCTTATTAGGCACCATGACCAAGTATTGTAATATATATATATATAATGATGCTCTTATAATGATATGTTGAAACTATGGTTGTAAACTTACAAAATTTTGATGCAACTTACAATATAACTTACAAGCAATTTATATGTTTGCTTAGTCAAAAATTTCAAAATTATTTAAGTTAGTTATTATGTAAGTTATAAGTTTATAACCCTAGCTGAAACGCATTATTACAATAGTCTATTGAAACATGTAAATACATTAATCCTTCTATTACCAGCAGCCTTTTGATACGTACTATTTAGGTGCTATTCTACAACCTTTAATTGTTTCTTGATCCAACTCATTCTTGAGTTATAAAATAATCTTTTTTAGCTTCAGGAAGATATAAGCTATAAACTTTATGCAACTAGGTTTTGTTCTTATTTATTTAGTTACAATAAGTTTATGTAATGTAACCGTTAATTAAAATGTTATACTGATTGACTTAATGATAACAAATTAAAAAATGCTTGCATAGTAATTTCAAATTTTAAATCAATTGATATTAATCATTCGATCTGAATATCAACTTGAAATTTGAACTATATAAAAGATATGCATATGCTGAGAGATGACTATATATTTATTAATTCATTGATCTCGCATAATATATGATCTATTCTAAATACATTTAACAACTATTTATTCAGATTCTGATTCTAAATCACTAGACTTCACCCATTTATTTTCATCATTAACCTCAACAGAATCACAGTCGTGCAATTCCTTTTTATGCCCACTACCACCACAAAGTTGACAAATAATTGACATGTTATGAACCTTCTTTCCATGCTTTGCATGCCATCGGCGATTATGACCTTTACCCCTGCATTCACCACATGTATTGGTTCCTGGACTACGTGTCAATTTAAGTCGTTTTCCTTGATTTTTTGATGATTGTTCCTTTAATGATGATTAATAGCGAGTCGTTTTTGGTGGTCTACCTTTTCTAACTTTTTTTATAAGATTAGAAACTCTGATGGGTGAGGTTTCAGAGATATTAGACTTGGAATTTTCCTTAAGTATATTTATACTAGTTGTATTCTCAACAAATGATCTGACGGATGAGGTTTCAGGAATATTAGACTTAGATTGTTCTTTAAGCATATATACGCTAGTTGTATTCTCAACAAGTGAATGTCCTTTTCGAGTAATATATTCCTTTAAAAATCTAAGCACGTCAGGATCATCCATTTCAATAGCAATATTGATTGCTTTATGAGCAATTCCGATAGTTTCTGCATAGCTCTTTTTCTTATCTATTATTTTTTTTAGCAGCATGAGGTGATGCTGAAAATAAATCTGTAGAGTTATTATTTTATAATATAGTGGTTGGGATTGATGGTTCTTCTGATGGTTTAGACGAAAAAACTGCAGATAAATTGACAAAAGGTTGTGCGCCAAGATCTCTATCTTGGTATTTCTCATACAACCAACGACTTGCTACAAAATTGATAGAAAATTTTGCAGCCAAAGAAAATGCCATTACTCTGAAAAAATGTCTACAAGGATATCCATGATTTGTTAATAATATACAACTACATGTAAATGAACTGTCCTTCAACAAAAATATATGAAGCTGAGAATGTTGCCATGTCATGTGTATTACTTCCCAAACTTCGACTACTTGGTCTTCAACTTGTTTAAAAATTGCAAAAGAATATGCTAGCGGATAATCAAATGCGTTGTCAGTGAATATTATATCATCATCTTGCACCTATAACAAAATAAAAAATAAAATATTAATACAGTCAATAGTCATTAGTCTTATATTTCACCAACAAGCTCATTTATAATAACCACGTTTTTCTCATAAAATATTGTTAATAAATTAGATGACTTGTAAATGAATGATTATTTACCTGGTATGAATTTAAAAATTCTGGGTTAATTTTAGCCGAATGATAGAATAAGCTATGATTTATTTCATAGCGAATTTTCTCAATTAAATTAGGCGCAACAAAGGTTTTGAGGATCGAATCAATGTTTTTATACATGGTGTCGCAAACGTTTGGTGGTTTAATATTAGGATTTAACGATTTCCAGCTAATAAAATCGTAATAATAGTCTTGACTGGAAATTAATAAATCAAGTGAATTAAACAGCTCATACAGAGTTATTTGACCACGACATATAATATCTTTGACATGTGAATTAATTGATTCTACACGACTAGTTGCTTGTGCACCAGCAGTAAAGTGACGAAACGTATATGCTCTTGCCCAAGATTGTCTATCAGGATATAAAGTTTTATGGAGATATTGTGCTGCTTTTGGGTAACGATCTAATAAAGATTTAAAATAACTTTCAAAAGTTGGTGAATCCAATAAATTGCGCATTTTGTAAAAATCTTTAATAAAAGAATTCCAATCATATCCTAATTTATCCTTAAGGTTTTTTTGTAAATTCTGGCTGATATGCCAAACACAATGAAGATGCTTAGTTGAGGGTAAAATGGTTGAAACAGCTAGAGTCATAGCGGGATCGGCATCAGTCAAAATAATATTTGGATAAAGCCCATCCGTAGACCTAATTAAAACTTCAAGCAGCCAGAAATATGACTCAGCTGTTTCATCATCTAAAACTGCTTGTGCAATGAGACGAGATCGATAGGTATTATCAATTGCAATAAAGAGGGATAGTGGCATATTATAAATATTCGTTTTTGCCGTATTATCATGAATAATAATATTGCTATACCGCATCCAAAGATCAAGTTGATTGAGAGACATCCAGAAGAGATGTGTTAATGCATTGGTGTTTGGGTCAAAACGCCACTCTATAACCCATCTTGAATCTTACTCTTTTTTTTTAAATAATTTTGATAATAATTGCGATGCGTCATTATTCACATGAGAATCAATTTTTTTAAATTTTGAAATGGCATTATACAAATTGTGACGATGAATTGGGACATTGTACTTTCCAGAAAGAAGCCAAAATTGTGCACTTGAATTAAGCTTTCCAATAACGGTATAAAATTCAATATTTTTTAACATATTACTGGTGAGTTTTCGATTCTTTGGAATAAATCTTATAGTAGTTGGATCAGAGGTATGACCAGTGTGAACGTTTGTAAAGGTAGATATGTTATATTTATTAAGCCGTTTGCTCCAGTATATGTTAACTTTCCATTTACAGTCTGTTCTACATGATCCAGATTCTTCTATCTTATATGATTTTTTTTCTTTTAACGGCTTTCCAGCATGGCGGCATAGAAACATTCTTGAAATTTCATGATCATTACTTGTGTCTTTTTCAACTCGACCCTTTCTAATTCCAAACCCATTTGAATGTGCGAAAGCCTCAACTGCAGCATATGCTTCATTGATAGTATTAAACGGTTGCCCTATCAAAAATGAAGATTTTAAAATCTATCTTTATTTGACTTTTAAGGACAAGATTATAAAGGCTTATATTTGATATACCTTTATAAAGTTCTACTTGTTCTTCAAATTCATAATCTAATTGATCATCAAACTCATTATCTAAATGTTCGTCAGACTCAAAATTAACACAGTCAATTTCAATATTAGAACTTGTAGAACTTGTAGATTGATGATATGAACGTGATTAAAAAATAGAATCTTTGACTTGAAAAGATTGCTCTACAAAACATGAAGATTTTAAAATCTATTTTTATTTGACTCTTAATAATAAAATTACAAGTGCTTGTATTTGATATATCTTCACAAAGTTTTACTCGTTTTTCACATTAACACAGTAAATTTCAATATTAGATCTTATAGAACTTGTAGGTTGTTGACATGAACATGGCACAAAAGTAGAGTCTTTGCTTTGAAACATAGATAAAGTAACTGTGGATACTGTTGTGTTAGGCAAAAGATCAATGTTTGTTGGCTTTTAGTTATAAAGGTACATAGTAATTTACAAATTACGATGACAAGGACGACCAACAGTTTCAAATGTAATACGATGCCTCTATTTTTTTTCGCTAAAAAATTATGTTCAAAAGCATAAATAAAGTGAACAAAAAAAATCTGATAATCAAGTTGGTGTAGAAGCTAAAGGAAGTTGTAACTAATATGGAACCTGCGGTAACTTAATACCTGCTTGTTCAGATAAGTAATATTTCAACACTTGTTTAAAATTTTAAAATAGTGTGTCTAACAATTCTACTTTTCACTTGTTTAGGATTTTATTTACTTTGTTCTTTATTAAACTAGGCCGTGACGAAAAAAAAATCAAAATATCGGCTTGCTCTTTTTACTTTCGTGAAAATTTTATATAACTACTATGCCAAGAGAGAGCAAGAATTTTATTTCGATCATGCTTTTTATTTAAAATTTCAGGTACATCATCCTCTAATCGAGTAAACAATAAATAAACTGCACTTAAAATTTACTCCACATCAATCAAATTTTTTACCGACGATCTGGGACCTGTGGAGAAATGTACGTACGTACGTACCAAATGTGTAAGGGGTATGGGTATACAAAATCGCTGAGACTGTGTAAGGGGTTACGGGTACACAAAATCACTGAGCCACGTGATAGCGCAATTGGTCAATCAGACCCCACAATCGGACTGGTCAATCAGATCCCACAATCAGACCCCGCACACGGTGTGGGTGCACCAAAAATAAATTTCCAATTTAAAAACCATAGATTATAAATATATTTATAATAAATTTTCTAGACAAATTTGTTTAGAAAAGCCTTACAGTTTAAGGAATAAAAGTTATAAAAATTTGTAAAAAATGTTATCGGGCAATAATAAGCAATATACAATATTAAGATTATATAATTATATACTTAATTTTGATTAGTTATTCATATAGAGTCTCTATAATAACCTGTTGCTATAAATTAATACCTTAAATTATTTAATAATTCTTTAACTTTTTTTAAATCTTTTTATTTTTAACTATTATAATATTATAATATAAATATTTTTATAGCACTATGACATTATAGCCAATCAAAATTTAGATCTGATATAACATATATAATAAAAACAAAGAATTTTTTAAAAAATCAATTAAATTTTAAAATCTTATATATAAAACTACTTTTTGAACTTTAACAAAAAAATTCTTTGTATTGAACTCTTTCTAATGATTACTGTACCAAACTTATAACTAATGAAAAATAAAAACTTGTTAAAGAAAAGTAGAAGAGATAACTACGAATAATGATTTTTACAGAGGTTAAAGACTTCTATATTTCTCTCAAACTCCTTTGTATATTTAGCATATAAGTTAAAGCATTCTTGTACAAGATAACTAATAAAAAAGTGGTGCTTTTATACAGAAAATTTTAATAGAAGCACTACTTCTGCTGATGAAGTTAAAGCTAGTTGGTCTAGGAAGAACAACAAATGAGTTTTCAATACTTTCCTTATTGAAGTTTGAAGCTACTTGCAAACTGAAACCCTTTTCTATACTTCACTCTTGGCTTTTACAAAATTTCATTAAAAAGTAAAAAATATAACTTATTTCTATAAAAAGATCAATGACAATGATTGCTACCAAAAAAAAAAAATATATATATATATATATATATTTTGGGTTAATAGTATCAGATACTTTTTTTTTAAAAAGTTGTAGTAGTTATACTGAGAGTACCTAATTCGCCAATATGGGTTGACAGATAACAGCTCATTAACTTTGCTTAGAAAGTAACAGGTTGAAATATTGCAGAAAATTTGCTAGATTTATAACAGAAATTTTGAACTTGAATCTCTACTTCAAGACTAAATAGTTTTTAATATTTTTACATTTTGGATATAGGTATAAATAACTAGCATAGAGTTCAGACTAGTTTATTTATAGTACTATATTATTTTTATAATCTTGCATAGGTTTAATAGTGCTATTTTTGTTTTGTTTTGTTTTGTTTTTTCTTTCTTTTTGTTTTTGTTTTATTTAGTTTTTTAGTTTAGATAGATCAAAATTTGACATTATAGTATTTTTTTTTTTTTGTTATGCTTTTTATATTTATATTTGTATTTCATTTTATAAAATGAAAAGTTAATTTTGAGGGTTTGGGCTTTATAGCTTAGCGGTTAAGCTGCCAAACCCCCACAGACTAGGTTGATGGTTTAAGTTGGGCTGGAGGCAAAATCTTAGAATTTTTAGCTTCTGTAACCCAATAAGGGGCTATAATTGAATGTGAAGCTCTGTAATTAAGTTCAAGTGCAAGTACGAATCAGAAAAGGAAATTTTCGGAAGGAGGTCCAATCGTGGAGTAGTGGCACTATATATGACAGGTTATGAAAAGTTCTATTATACGAAAGGTTGCACATGTTAGTCCTCGATTAGAAATGACTGAAGCAGCACCAACATTCTCAACGGTTGGAATACTTGATTGAGAGAGTAACATGACAGTAACAAAATTGAAATAGTGAGAACAGTGGTGAACACGAGGACAACTTGTGGTAAAAGATTGGTCTATTCAGAGTTCGGAAGCACCTCTGGCTCCAAGCCACTTGGCCTATTAAGGAAGAAATCTGTGAGGACAAAGTGAGAAGGCTGAAACTCGGAGTATGCAGTAAAAACTCGAAATGGCTGGATTCATCAGGCTGGTAATACAATTGTACAAATCAGGCTTGTATACCAGAAATTGATAAGGAACACCAAATACTGAAATTAGAAATATTACGGACCACAAGCCGCAACTAGATCTAGACCCTAGAGCTTTGTAACCTAAAAATATCAGGGCATCGGAATACCATAGCTTAAACTATAGTAGAGAAGTAATATGAAACCCACAATCTATAAGTTATGAGGTAACTTATAATGCAATATGGTGAGCCTGCACCAATACACAAGAGTACCTATCTATAAGGTAATAGGAATTGGCAGCATACTAACTAAACTAGGCATTAATGACCTGGGCCATTATGAGTTTCTTTTTGTGATATTATTTGGGCAGATTAGCTGAAGATAACCAAGATTAAAAGTAGTCCCTGAGGCTACGAGACTATATCTCAGAAGGGACTACCAAATTTGAGAGCTTAGATATAAGTAGTATAAAAGATATGGAGAATGACGTCATAGAGAAGTGTACCAAAATAGGACTAGTGAAGGGTGGAAAAATACCAGGTAAGTGCTATTCATAAGGATGTACCACTCTGGTAAGTTTGGATCACAGATAATAGATCGGTGGCCAGATAGTGGATGAGGACACCTATCGCACAAGTGATAGTTTCAGCCAAAGCGTAGATAATCAATAGGATCCGGATCTAAGCTTGGTATACTTGATATATATAAATATAAAAATGTAGTAATATATGTAATGAAAGTATTAACAATAAATAAAGTCATATGCAAGATCTCATCTGAATACTAAAAAAAAAAAAGTTAATTTTGATATAATATGTAGCACTAACTATGACCAAAGAATAACCTCTAGTAAGTTAAAAATCTGAAAAGAGGCTTGAAGTCTACTAAGGCAGGTCATATCTAGCACAAGTATAAGTAAATTGCTTTTTGGTTAGTTTAATATAGCTATTATTAGAAAATATAAATTTCTTAGTTTAGTTTAATCTTAAATAAAAAAGATCAAAACTGCTGAATTATAACAAAAAAATTATTTATAAAATTTTACTATAATTTTGCTTAACTCTAATAGTTTTACTACAAAATCCCGATACTCAAAATCCCAACACTTAAAATCTTGACAATATAATCCCAAAACACAAAATTCCAACAAATTAAAATCCTGACAACATTAAAATTCTGACATTCAAAATCCTGACATTCAAAATCTCAACACTTTCAAAATCTCAACAGAATTAAAATTTTAGCTTGAGATTTTAATTCTGTTAAAATTTTGAAAGTGTTAGGATTTTGAATATCGGGATTTTGAATATTAGGATTTTAATGCTGTCAAAATTTTAATTTGTCAGGATTTTATGTTTTGGAATTTTGTTATCAAGATTTTAAGCATCAAGATTTTGATATTAGAATTCTGTAGTATAATTAACTCTAATATCTTGTTCTTATTTTAATATTTAAAGGAATTAAATTTTATTTTAAAAATATTGTTTGTTATACTGTTATAGTACTGTTACAGTACCGTGGCCTTCTTAACAGCAGTACTATAACAATGACACGGCTACAGGGATCCTTCACAGGTTTA
>CAJVPZ010003272.1:0-11217 GCA_910592135.1 Racocetra fulgida | reverse complement strand
ATTGCTAATTCGTAACCAATATAGCCAATTTTTAACTAATTAACATCTCTAGCTACAGTATATCTAATAAAAAAAATATGATATATAGAAATTATAAAAAAAAAAAAACATATATAAATAAGAAGTAAGAAAAAACTATTCTAAATGATTCATAATATATAATCATATAACGATTATAAAGAACCTTTATAATTGGATTAGTAGATTTTAATCTGCTACAATATATCTAAAGAAAAAATAATAAGAGATAAAGTATTAACAAAATAAGAAAACTACAAAAACTATATATAAATATGAAATAAAAAACAATTATTCTAAATTATTCATAATACATAGTTATGAATAATTTTGTATAAATAGTTTTTATATTTTTGTTAATATTCTATATCTAATTTCTTTTTTCAGATATAATGCGGCAAATTTAAATCTACCAATCTAATTATTATAAAGGTCTTTTACAATCATTACATGACTATATATTATAAATAATTTAAAATAGTTATTTCTCAATTATATTTATAGATAGTTTTCTTATTTTGTTAATACTTTAATATCTTTTATTATTTTTTTAGAAATACTGCGGCAGATTCAAATCTACTAATTCAATCATAAAAGTTTTTATGATTGTTTGTTATATAAGAATAATTTAGAATAGTTGTTTCTTACTTCATGTTTATACATGTCATTCTGGTTATACTGATATCTAGATATAATGACATCATAGTAAAATCTTTCTATATCAATATTTTTTTTTAAAATTTTAATATAAAATGTCAGTATAACTCACTATATCAACATTTTGAATTTTTTTATTAATAACTCAAAAATATCGATATAACCAGAGTGACGTATATATAGTTTTTTTTATTTTATTAATATTTTAATACCTATTCTTTTTTTTTTCAAATATACTGTAGCAGATTCAAATCTACTAATTTAATCATAAATTTCTTTCACAATCATTATATGATTATTGTTGCGAAAAACCAAATTAAAATCAGACTTTTTAACTAGTTTTATAATTAACTGGTTCCTGATTCTGAGACAGGTTTTCATAAATAACTAATTAAAAATATTAAAAAATTATTTTAGACAATCATTTATTTTAATTACTAATATTATGTGATTTAATTTTTTCTGCTAGTCAATAAAATAGTTAGAGATCAAGACTGCTTTAAGGACCAAGACCAGACTAAAAAATAGTAATAAACTGGTTTTATTAGAACCAAACTAGCTAGACTAAACTGATTTATTTTTAATAGAAAGTATTCAAAGACTCTTATCATCTATATTAATTTTTTGATTATAGTAGAATTATAATAAAAAAATATCATAGTCTTGTAATTACTAACTATTTCTAACTTAGCCTTGAAAAGTTATAATTAAATATATATAAAAAATATTTATATATCATATTTAAGGCTGAGTCAAAAATGGTCAGCAATCACAAGACTACAATATTTTTCACTAAAACTAACCTGGATTAGATATATAAATCATAAATATATAACTAATTTGATATCATATTTATTAGGCAATAGATCTAATAATATATTTAGTATTAATCAAGAGAGCAGAGGATACTTTATAAAGTAAAATACAATAGATAAATATGTAATATTAAGAAAAATGTAATTTTGATCATATAAAGAAAATTTATATAATTAAAATTACATTCTTCTATATATATAATTAACAATTAAATTAATTCAAATATAATTTTAGTTTGATATAATCCTTTTGTCAATAAATTAAGGAAGAATAATTCAATATCGCAGATTAAAATAAAATTTGATCAAAATGAAACTGAAGACCTCTTATATCCACCCTTAGAGTTTATAAAACCCACATATACTTATTTATTAATAAATCTAACTCCAAACTCTACTCCTAATACTAAAAAGAACTACTAAAAAATAGCACACAAAAAATTTTAAATTTTCTTTAAAAAACAGAAGAATTTCATTTTGATCAGATTTCATTTTAATCTGTGACATTCAATATTATATACAGTATATATATATTATATATAATTCTATCTATTTATTTCTTAAATTATTTTATATATACATACATATATCAATTATATACAAAATTTGGTATTTATTTTGTGAATAACAATTTAGAATTAATTCAGAACCAATTCCATAAATTTGCTACTATGCTTATATACTAACTACTATCTATTCTAACTCAAACAATATCATATAATATACTATTGATAATACAAAATTATTAATAATAATAAAGTAAATAATGATAAAGACTATAGCTATACTACTTATAAACAAATATCAACAAAAATAAGCTGTTAAGAAGTTAATAACAATGAATTGCAAAATTATATTATTTATAAAACTATTAACAAAGTAAAAAAAGTGTTAATTTAATATAACTTAAAATTAAAAAATTAAATTAACAAATCTAATAAATATTCTTATTTAAACTAAAAGCTTAATTTTAAACAATAAAGAACATAACAATAAAAAAAAGAAAAAAGTATTAATATTCACAACCAAAAGTTAAAATAACAAACAAAGTAAGTATATTTATTCAAGTCAAAAACACAATTCTAAACTAAAAACAAGCAAAACAACTAAAATGAAAATAGAGTATTGGTATTTCTTAATAAAAAAATCAAAACAACAAACAATTAAGACAAATATATTCATCAAGTCAAAATTCTAAATTTGATTAAAAAACATAATAGTTATGAAAGAAAATGATATTTGTATTTTACAATCAAGAAATCAAAACAACAAAAAATATAGTAAATAAATTTACGAAAAGCAGAATCTAGAAACAATACTGAAATCAATATTGTAATAACACCTACAATAACAAAGTTATATAAATAAAACAATATCTACTAAAATTAATAATACTATACTAATAACAAATTTATACAAACAAACAAAGTTTACTAAAATTGATAACACTATACTAATAAAAATTTATACAAAGTCTACCAAATCAATAATATGATACCAATAACAATTTCATATAAACAAAACTAAGTCTACTAAAATCAACAACACCATGCCAATAAAGATTAGCTCAGCTTCACAAACAACTCTAAAAGATGACTTCAAAAAATAACAACTTCAATAATGATGTCTAATTATTTGAAAAAAAGTTTGTTAGTAAAACATTATATAATAAAAACAAACAAAACAAAAATTAATAATTATTATAATAATTATTATTTATATATTGTACATATAGTCTATGACAAAAATTAACAAGAACATTTGAGTGCTATCAAATAAAAACCTATAATCTGGCTTACAATTATATTTTGTATACAGTTGGCCAGCTATTGACAATCTATTATCTAACTTTAAATTATATTTTGTGTAATAGATTGTCGATAGATAGCTATCTGTGCACAAAATATTATTGAAAGCCAGATTGTAGGTTTTTCTTTGATAGTACTTATTTATTCATATAATAAAGTAAACTACAAAAACTAGTTTAATTATTTTAAATCAAGTTAAAATATAAAATATTTTTGATAAAATATACAATAGCTAGCTAATAATCAAAAAAAATATATAATATATTTTTTAAAATTTAAAAATTTAAAAAAAACACATTGTTATTAAAACAGATTTGTACTTAAACAATATAATTAAATATTATTGTTAAATTAAAAATTTATATAAATATATAAATTATATATTGTATTATAATAATATCTTTATTAAATAAAAACATAATTATTAAAAAATAAAATCTTGTTACTATTTATATTAGTAATTTTGTATTTAAAATTTACAAAACTAGATCATACATTATATAATATATATTAATTTTTTATTTTCTACTTTATTAATTAAATAAACTATATAATTAAATAAAAATCTTGAACTTATAATAGCAAGTATGCAAAATGTGGTAAATAACATCTGTATCACTTTGACAATTAAAGAGCAAATATAAAAATAGCAATAAATGCGAAAGTACGTATATAACCTCCGTTACGCTCCGGGCGATTATATATCAAGTTAATTTAACACAACACATTGCATATTTTTTATAAAACACATCAAAAAAATTCTTTATCAAAAATAAGCATCAAATATCTATAATAATTAAACTAATAAAAGGATCAAAATTAGTTGCAAAAAATTTGCATAATAAAATTTCAAATATACATAATATGATTTTATGGTTGGCCAAACGATTTATACAAGTAATAATATAATTTTATAAACAGATTTGTTAAGCCCATGATTATAAACAACCAAGAAATAATGCTGCGGAACAAAAATGACGCGTTTTCGAAATTCAATATTTCTTTAACATAATGAATAGTTAGTTATTCAAAAACTTGTTACCATTAAAAAAGAAGTAACCAAAACTGTAGTACTCACCATCGGTCTTAATTTTACATTTTTCAGATATTCACTCAATTTTTTGACCCAAATTTTTTAAAATCTCTTTGAGTTTTTCAATCTCCTTTAATTTTTCAACTCGTTCCTCTTCCAATTCCTCGACACGCAGCTTTAACCCATTATAATAATCTTTTGTTTTTTGTCTTGATCTCCTGGCTGCTGCGCGATTCAAATACTTTCTTCTCAAACTTCTTTTATCTTCGGCTTCTTTATCATCATCACGGGATCTACGCTTTTTTACCAATTCATTAGGTAACGTTTGATTAGCAGGGGTTGTGTCCTTGTCGATATTCGCAGACTGAGTGGACGAAAGGAAAATGGGCGTCGAACTTGCGGTGATGGAAGAGATTGGTGAATCTTGAAATGCTAAGTCACCCTTACTGCTAATAGATATATTGCTGGCAGTAGTGATGGATGATGTGGGAGAAGGTACCAGATTTGCAAGCGAGCCTCGGTGGTTTGGATACTCCATAAATTCGTTAGGCGATAGATGAATATTGTTTGGGAATTGAAAATTATAATTTGTGGGCTCTATCATGATATCATTTTGATCCGACAAAAACATCATTGGATAAGGTAGATGGTGCATTTGTGATGAACGGACATATTCAAAGGGTTCTTCGGTAAAGATAGAAGCATAAACTGGTAAATGACTATGGAGTGTATTTTCAGAGAGCATCGGAAGCGAAGGAGGAACTAAATATTGCTGAGCGGTATGATCTGAACGAATGTCATGAAAGGGAACTGTGATTTCGTGGTCAAATTTAATAGAATGAAAATTATTATTTATATTATCCATTGAGCAGCAAAGAAAATAAGTGATGACAATAGCGATAGAGATGATCAAGAAAGAATAGATGAGATGATTTTACTATTTAAACATCTTTAATTGTGTTAATCCAAAATGAATTACAAAGTTCATCTTTCATTGTACTGATGTCAGTTCTTTTCATTGTATATAACAATTTCGTGCGCGAAAACGAATGAGAGATAATCATGTAATGATGTGTTCTTGGTCTTATAAACACTGCATCACTATATTCAAAATGCATTTATACAAACCCAGGCAATCACGTGTTAAATTACATACCAACTAGAGTTATTTCTGTCTCACGAATGAAGTAATTCATGATCATTAATTTCATAATGATAAATTACAGGCGCATCTCGATCTCTTGATATAGTCGCAAACTTAATATCATCACCTTTTTTATTTATCAAATAAATAATTTTATTTTATTTTTTATATAATCATAAATATAAAACAAAATTATATCCGAAATAAACTACTCTTTTTGGGTAATTTTGAACACGAAAAATAAGGTGGCTTAATTTAATTTTTTTTTTTTTTTTAATCTTGAAAGGCTTATTTTAAAATTTTGTATTGACAAAAATAAGTTATATATATTACTCTCTATATATATTTAAAGTAAATACTAAAAATAAAAATATTATATATTTTTCAAAATTAATAATTAATTTTAATAAAAATTAAAAATAAATTATCTTGATTGTTTTTTAAAATTTATATTTAATAAAACAATAATTTATATTTAAATTTAAATTTTAAAATCTAATTAATTTAAATATTTATTATTTATATATTTGGTTTTATAAAATTAAAAAATTAAATTAAAATTTAAATTCAATATTAAATAATTTTATTTTTAATTTTAAATAAAATTATTTAAATTAAAATAATTTTAATAATAATAAAATTATTTTAATAAAAATATTTAAAAAATAGTAAATAAAAAAGAAATTTACTATCTTTATTTATAGGGCATAATACCTAGTATAATAATTATATAGAGCCTTATATATATTAAAGTTAGGGTTAGATTTAGAAATATATGTGATTATATACAAAATTAGGTGCTAAACAATTTTACTTAAGATATCTACATATAGTTACTTTAGTAAAATTTTAAGATATTAAGGATTTTTAATTTTTTTCTTATACTAGGTATTATACTTATCAGATACAAATAGTAATTCTCAATAAAAAATATAATATGGGGCGTCAAAAGTAGAAACCAGAGAATTTGGCTGATCATGGGTTTTGAGAAAATCAGCAAAAACTATTTTGTTACACAAATCAAAACAAACTAAAAATAGTTTATTTAATATTAACAAACCTGTTTAAACAGGATTATTAGATCTGTAGATCACTATCATACTAACATTTGCACTGGTAAATCTATTTTTAGATTATGGCGTCAAAAGCTTTTAACCAATGTATCGCAAAAATTTATTAAATGATCAGACTTTCATTATTAAGCAAAAAAGATTGGGCTTTAAATTTTATACCTAATCAATCAAACAGATTAATTTTCAAAAAATTGTCAAATTCCTTGGTTTCTACTTTTGACGCCCCATATATTAAAAATATATAATTATATAACTTATTAAATAAAAATAAATTATGAACTCTTTTAAATGATTCTTTAGACAATGATAACAAAAAACTGAACTACAGAAAAACAATATAGGAATGTCTAAGATAAATATTTCTCAGTCCTACTTTAGAGTAAAGCAGTTGTCAATAAAATTTGAAGACATAAAACACTGAGAAGTAGACATATTTTGGATAGTTTTTCATGAAGTTAAACTTTGCTATTTCTGGTAGACTTCCTAAGTTATTCAGCATCTAAATCAGAAGAGTATTCTAGAAACTGTTTTTATCTTTATATAGGTTGTTGTTAACAAAGTTCAAGATATTTGATATACTAAAAGCGAATATAACTTGGACAGTTTTTCTTGGAGTTAAGTTTTTTTTGCTAATTTATTAAATAGACTTCTCAAGTTATTTGGTATCCAAACCAGAAGTGTCATATTAGTAGATTTATAGAATTGAACCTTTTTTAAGATTCTAAATTTCATATAATTTTACAAATTAAATCATTTTATCTCTAAGATCTAATGGGTATATGTTTATTTAATAGGTTTATTTATAATGATTAGTTATATATTGATTATCTGACCATCATCTGACTAATAAATTTTTGTAAACAATTGCATTTTAAAGACTATTTTTAGAGTCTAATTTTAATTACATAAATCTGCTAATATGCTATTCTAAGAACAAGTAGTAGTCAAAAGACTTTTGCAGAGGTAGTTGAAGCTTAAAGAATTGTCTATACAACTGTAAAGCTTACAGAAGAACTATATATACTTTCATTAATTTTTTGCTTTTTTCAGATAAAATTTTGTAAAAAAGTAGACAATTTAGCTTACCTCTTTCAAAGGTCGATATATTATTTACTTACCAAATTAGTTATATTGTTTACTTTTTTATCTGTCATAACAAATACATGTATGCATATAGAATGTAGACATGTAAATTACATACTTCAATGTGATAACCTAGATAAACAATGACTTGAAACCATCAATGCAAATTTCTGACTTTTCTATAGTACATAAGTCGAAGAAGAACTATTTTTTTCTCAAGATAAGATTTTTTTTTAGATATACTAATTATATAGATTAGAATAGAGACTAGTTTAGATAGTAGTATATAATTTTTATAAAGCCCAACACAGACTTATAATTGTGATCATCTGGTGCAGATAAAAAACTCTGTATTTAGTTTAGATTTTCTCATTCTTCCCTTACCTCTTTCTTTTCTTGCTTGTATCTTTTAATATTATTTTCTATACCACTATGTTGCTTTTAAAAATTTTTTCTTTTTCTTCTACTTCTTTATGAGAAGATATCATCAGATTAGCAGTATTTTATTGTAGAGAAGTAATCAGACAAACCCTTAGTTAGAATATTATCTTATTGATTGTATCTTGCTAGTGCAGTATATTATCTATAGATGCTCTGGTAGCAGTTAGTTATTTAAGAAATAGCTGTAGAATATCAGAACTTTAGATTTATTATCAGGAGTTATAAATAAAAGTTTGTAATTCTGTGGTCTTTCATGAGATTAGATTTTAATAAATATAGTTAAGTGAAAAAAAATAAAAAAATAAAATAAATAAAAATAAATTTATAATTTTATGAATACTTTCTCTGACAATCACTCATACCAAACTTATAGCTAATGAAAACAGAAACTTGTTAAAGGAAAGTAGAAGAGACAACTATAAATAATAGTTTTTACTAAAATCAAAGCTTCTTTAATTTTTCTTTCGACTTTAGTATACAAGTTAAAAGAATTTCTATATAAGATAACTGGCAAGAAGATGGTGTTCTTAGACAGAAAATTTTAATAGAAGCACTGCTTTTGCTGACGAAATTAAAGATAGTTAGTCTAAGAAGAACAACAAACATATTTTTAATACTCTTCTTATCAAAGTTTAAAGCTATCTGCAAACTAAAACCCTTTTCTACACTTCACTCTTGATCTTTACAAAATTTTACCAAAAAGTAGAAAATATAACATATCTTTATCAAAAGATCAACAACAACAATTACTGCCAAAAAAAAAATACATATACACATGTATATGTATACTTTGAGTTAATAGTATTAGATACTTTTTTCTTAAAAGTTACGATAATTATACTGAGAATAGCAGATTCACCAACTATTTGTTAGACAAGATTTGCCAAATTTATTTAGATAGATGACAGCTTATTAACTTTGCTCAAGAAGTTACAGATTGAAATATTGCAGAAAAATTTACTAAAATTGTAATAGAAATTTCAAACTTGGATTTCTATTTCAAAATCAGATAGTTTTGATATTTTATATCTTAAATATAAATATAAATAACTAGCATAAAGTTTAGACTAGTTTATTTGTAGTACTATATAATTTTTATAATTTTGCACAGGTTTAATAGTACTATTTTTGTTTTTTTTCTTTGTTTTTTTACTTATTTTATTTAGTATTATTTGTTTAGATGAATTAGAATTTGATGTTGAGATATTTTTCTATTTTTGTTTTGCCTTTTGTATTTGTAGTAATACTTCATTTTGTAAAAAGAAAATCAATTCTGATATGATGTGTGTACTAGCCCATGACTAAAAGATTTTCTTTAGTAAGTTAGGGCCCAGAGAGAGGTTTGAAGTTTACTGAGACAAGTTATATCTAGCACAAGTGTAGATAAGTTGCTTTTGGTTAAATTATTATAGCTATTATTAGAAAATATAAATTTTTTAGTTTAGTTTAATCTCAAATAAAGAGTAGCAGGACTGTCAAATTATAAAAAAAAATTTATAATTTATAAAATAAATAATATTTAAAGAATGTATCTAATTGTAACAACATATTACACACTTATTTATAACAACATACTTAGCACAGCCAATAAAAATTCATATAAACCAAACCTTAACTCTAACTATTATTGGCTAATTGTGATATGATTACTGTAACATATTGTTACAAATATATTAATTCATATTTAAAATATAAATTAAAGAAAAGAGAATTGTTATTTTCACCATGGTTTTTTGTTATTTTCACCATGAGTTACACAAAAGATATAAAAAATTCTATTTTTAACAACCAATTAAATTTAAAGAAATTAATTTTTTAAAATTAAAGATATTTTTATTAAGTTAGGGTTTGTTGAGCTTCTAAGTAAAGTTGTAAAGGAGACTTTTCTGGTTCTAATAGTGGTTAGATCATCAAAATCGGCTTGGTGGATCCCAAGATAATTAGAGTTAAAGTTGAAAATATAAAGAAAATTAAATTAAAGAAAATTTTATTAAGTTAGGGACTTTTCTGGTTCTAATGGTAGTTAGAACATCAAAATCAGCGAACATAGTGATCTGCAAATTGATAGTTACACAAAGTATTATAGTCTTTAGTACTTTGTATAACTATCAATTTGCAGATTCCTATGTTCATACCTTTAACCTCAAATATCTTGGGATCCACCAAGCTGATTTTGATGATTTAACCACCATTAGAACCAAAAAAATCTCCTCTACAACTTTACTTAGAAGCTCAACAGACCCTAACTTAATAAAAACTTCTTTAAATGTTAAAAAATTAATTTCTTAAATTTAATTAGTTATTAAAAATAGAATTTTTATATATTTTTGTGTAACCTATAGTGAAAATAACAAAAAACCATGGTGAAACTAACAATCCCCTAAAGAAAATTATAAATAGCAACCTATCATCATAACAACTTTATATAATTGGTCAATTATTTTTTAGATTGATGATTATCTAATTCTGTAATTTTCATTTTTGTTTATTTCAGTTTTTTTTTTTAGTATTTATTATTTTGTTTTTGTTTTGTCATTTAACTTTTGTTCAATTTTAGAATCAGGTGTATACTTTTAATTTTTTTAGGTTTTTTTATTATTATTAAAATTAACTTCTTTTCTTTATTTTTTTATTTTTTATTTTTATTTTTATTTTTTTTTATTTTTTTTTCAACTTTGGCAGTCTTGCCAGTAATTCTTTATTAGAATTGTCTTGTTGCAGGCTATACAAAATACTTTAAGCTTAATATTTAGGCCTGACATCCTGCAGTTACTTCTAAAAGCACTTACGTGTGATTTGTCACACTAGGTCAATAAATTTACAAGAGACATATTATGGTAAATCAATGGAAAATCCGAAGATTACCTATTCTAGAAAACCATATCAGACCACCACCCTACAATAGGATATTGCCAATTTGATGACATCTTCTCATAGAGAAGTAAAAAAAGAAAAAAATATTAATACTAAAACTAATACTAAAAAAGAGGAAAAAGGAAAAAATTAGAGTAAAAAAAAATCTGATATTCACAATTATAAGCCTGTGTCAGGCTAACAAAAATTACATATTACAAGATAAAAAAGCTCTGTATCTAACTTTATCCTAATAATATATCCAATCTACATAAAAAAAATAAAAATAGCA
>CAJVPZ010003271.1:0-11218 GCA_910592135.1 Racocetra fulgida | reverse complement strand
ACGTGATTAATATAAATAAAATACATACTATATATATGTTGTAAGTGGGAATGGAACGATAATAGGGTTCGGAATCCACTTAGATCAGAACGGAATAATTATACTAACCTTAGAATTCCGAATCAACTTAAATTCTATTCCCACCTACGACAGGAAAATGGTTGTCAGGAAAATAAGATCTATCGCAGACCAAATACGGGTTTACAGACCGTGGAATAAATCAGATCCGAAAAGACAGAACAAAGATCGGTCTTTTAACTGGTTCCACAATTATTTGGACCTCGGTTGTTCCCAGTCTGGACTTCTTCATAAAAAGTTAAAAAGCTACTGTAGTTAAAATTATTAAAAAGAGTATCGGCTCGACCAATCTTTGTAAATAGTAAAATTATGACAATTGTTGGGGATGATGCTAAAATTAGGTGAAGCTGAAAATTTGGGGTCTCAATTTAGATCCATAAAACCTACTAAAACCTACTTATATTTTGTTATTATAAATAAATTCTACCCATAAAGCTGACCCTAACTCACCCCCAAAAATTTTTAAAATTTCATAATAAAATAGGTCAAATTCTCAGCTTCAACCACTACGATTATTATTAAAAAGAGTTACGTAATAAATTACTACGCAGACTACGTAGATTATTAATCTGGCTAGAGTGCATAATGTCAGCTCAAAGGATCCTTTATAGATAATGTGCATTTCATAAATTACATACATAGGCTAGACCTGTCATCTCTAGTACTGTAGTATCAGTATGCTTTTATTGATTATCGATGTATCACCTCTGTTAACAATATAATTAAGAATCTCCTTAATGAATAATTGCATTTAATTTTATAGATAGCAGTATTTTCGTCATATTATGTGGATATTTCTATGGTGCATATCGGGTAAGTAACATGCCCTGTAATTCGTTATCTTTGTATTTTACAGGGAAGGAAGTGAAATACGGGATAGCTGAATTGTTGTATAATTATTTTATTCAGATGCAGATGACATATGTACATACAGTATATGCGTATATGTGTAAAAGTTCTGTTATAATCATATAATTAATATATATATATACATATAACTGTCTTATATGAATAAATTTTAATGCTTTCTTTTAATAAATTAAACCTCCTATATCTACATACTGTAATGGTTCTTGAGATAACTACTTTAATACGATATACGTACGTCGAAGTTATTATAATTTCAGTCAAAATCATCGATCATTTGACCAGATCCTAAGTAAAATTATTTGGGCAAATGATGCCAAATGATTGACACATTTGACCGAAATTATAAACGATGAATTTCTTTATTTATTAGCATAGTGTGCAGATCCGTCGATATATCCAATTTCCGTAAATTGCGGAGTAAAAATCCCGGGGTATTATAACGATAAGATATATTTATTTATACCCGGATATAATATCCTATTGCTATAGTTAAAATATACATCAGTTCATATTTAATCAATTAAAAATATGGTATTTAATTAACTTTTTCTCGAACATCACGTGACCATACAAAACAGCGGAGTATTATCGTTATACTGCATAACAAATCAATGCATGCGTTGAACGTAAATTTTATTTTTCTATTAAAAATAATAATAAAACAAATGAGAATTAATAAATAAGAAGAACAATAGTAATAGTAATAATAATAATATTAATAATAATATAATAATAATAATAATAATATTATTATTATTATTATTATTATTATTATTATTATTATTATTATTTCACTACGTATACACAAATGATTTAAATCTCGTTATAATGCTATAGTATATTACTCCAACATATTACTCCATTTCGCGAATCCATAGATATGAAATCGGTTGATCCGTATATCAGAACTTTACTAATTATTCGGATAAAATTTTAATATAAATGGTAAAAATCGAATCATCAGATCATGTTATTAGATTATCTGTAGCAACGGATGAATAAACAGATACGGATAATAAATTATCACTATTATCGTTATAGTTTTTTTAATTAAGAAATTTATGGATAAGATCCAATCTGGTTTAAATCAGGCTAATTTAAAGTTTTTAGCATTTCCCTAAATTTAACAAGGATCCCATGATAATAGCCTAACTAATTTAGTATTTAGGTTTTTTTTAAATTATACAGGGTTTTTAGGCCTTAATTATAAAATTGGTTAGGAAATTATAAAATTGGTTAGGTAATTATAAAATTGGTTAGGAATTATTATAAAATTAGTTAGAAATTATATATTATAAATTTGGTTAGATGATTATCAAGGTTTATTTTAATTACAATATATTTTATAATAATCATATCTTTCCAAATATACAATGATGAATGATGATTGAATTCTTGTTGGACATTAACATTTATTATATTCACTCAAGCAGGCAAAAGCCGATGATAACATAATCTCAGAAATATATATTTATATATATTAAATATGTGATCATTGGGATCATTGGGATCATTGTGAGCGATTCTACAGCTTTTAAAACTGTTAATCTTAGACAATGAAAAACGATTTAAGATTCTCTTTGTCGAAGGGTTGTCTGTGTAAATTTTTCGATATTATATAATAAATACATATGTAATAATATTAGGTAATCTTTATTTTAAATCTTATTTACAGGAGTTACGAATCAATCGCATTTATCGATCCCAGAAATGGCACGCAAGGCTTTTTCTATGAGAAAGATGTTTAAGCAAGATCGATAAGAAGCCTAATGGATAATGGATTCTTAACGTAACTGGTGAAACATTCTATGAATTGTTTGTTTCGAATTGAAACAAAACTATGAATTATAATTATAAATATATATATACATATATAAATATATATAATATATATATTATATATATATACGGCAATCGATATGTGAATGTATGTGAATTATGTGAGTTATGTGAATTATGTGAATTAAAGTTTGAAGATTGTGATAAATTAAGATTAAATGCGTTAAGTATTTTCATAAGGAGATATATGAATGAGGCTCATTTCTCCATAAATTTCTTAAAAGATTTTGTAATACGACAAATCCTTAATACTAGTACATCCAACCTCAGGGGAAAATACACAAAATGACGCATTCAAATATATGCGCTAAACCTAAAATTTTTGTGACCGAATCAACTGACTGGATGAATTAAACAAAGAAATTGTTAATTCTCAAAAACGTGACTTACCCCTATAAAATTTTAACCAAAAGAAAAAAAAAAAAACTAAAGTGCACGGACTGTTTTTTTTAAAAACAAAATATTATTGTCAGGATGAGAAACTACACAAATTATCTTTAGAAGGTTTTTTTTTTTTTAAATATATATAATATGTATTAATACGTATACCATAACAACAAATATTTGTTTTACTTATTAGTCAAATTTCCCGAAACTTTAAGACATCGTTGACTATTTTGTGAGATATAACCGATACTCGGATCATAATTAACCAAAATTCCAAAATAGTCTTGAAAGGAATATCGTTTATAGAAGTGGAGGGCGCCCATTTATTGATTTACGTAGGACGGCGTTATCTGAACATCTTTTAAAAAAAAACTTTATTGAGATATAACTTTAAAGCAGATCATGTTAAGAATATCAGTGATAAGAAAAAAAAAAAAGGTAGATTACAGGATTCTCGAGATGACCAAATGACAATTATTAGGCACCAATCCTTTATGCAGATTCGCGTTAAATGCAAAAGGTTCCACAAATGGCATCTATAATCTTTTTTGAAATTATATAAACACCATCGCAAGTAAACAAAAAAAAAACAGATTGTGGCCATTTCAATGATCTTCGCTTAACGATCTTAACGAAATTAATATCATCTGAATCATCTGAATAAATGTGAACTTGCGGACATTAACGAGGTGAAGTGAATTTGAATCGTTCTTTATGATCACGATCGAGCGAATTCACTTCTCGTCGATATTCGATCACATTTATTCAATAAATTCCTGGTGCGTATACAAATAATTCAAAAATAATTGATTTGTTTGATGCGCAGATTTTAAGCATGAATACGAAATCAAGTAACATTAGCAAAAAAAAAATACAAATAAAAAATAAAAAAAAAAAACAACAAAACAAAATCAAAAATTTTTTTGATAGGTTTTATAATGAATAAAAGATAAGGTTGAAAAACGAAATGGTCACACGCCTTCGACTTACGTACCGTTAACGTCCAACTCTCTTTCGGAATATCGAAAGACCACCACATTCACTAAAAATATATACTTTCGATATAAATATTAATTCGATGAGGAGAAATTGACACTCGCGTACACACATAAAAAATCGTCGTCCTTTTTTTTTTTTGTTATTCGAGATTCGAGATCATAAGGTCACTATCGCTGCACCGATAAAAAAAAACATTACGATAGACAATCCGATAAATATAGAATGACCGGTTACAAGCCAGATAAATCAAGAGCCTATCTGGTAAAAATGAAGTACTTTTTATTAAAAAAAAACTCACCGATTAAGATTAAGGTAGACACTTAAGCTTAGTATTATTTTTTTTAAGCTTTTAATGTTAAGAAAAAAAGAACATTTTTATTCACCTATTAATTGATGTATGCTTCTTGTATGTATGTTAAAAAGATTTACTTTTTCGTGATCGTAATACTGAGAAGCAAATTCTGTTTACATGTCGACTACTACTACATTTCCTAATCACCCTCACCTAATATGAATATTTTATGAAAATTTTCCTCGAGATAAAAAAAAGAATTTATGATGAATAATGTAAAGTCGTTCTTACGGATACGCACATACATATAAAATTGTTATTGTGTTCTTTTTTTTCCTAACGCTAATAGATATTTCACGTGATTATTTAAGTGATTGAAATTTGTCATAATGTAACGGGAAAAATAGCTCACATGAATAATCAAATATAACTGACCTCTGTTTTTGTTTTTAGTTCTGTTATATTTTGTTTTATGTCATTATTTCATTATTTCTTTTATTCTTTAGTTTTAAGATCTTTTTTTCTCTTTTAACTAATCTTTTTTTAACATTAATGTATGTAATTATTTTTTTTTCGAGATCAAAATACAAAAAATAAAAATAGAAAAAATAAAATGATCACTATAATCATGATGAACTGATGTAATAATCTTCTGGTTAGAACTCACCAGATAATCTGGACAATAGAAGACAAAATAGATATTATTATTCAATGGAGAAAATTTGAATTGGCAAAATTTTCTTGACACAATAACACGAATACTTACCTTCATAGGATTTATATATTACATGTGCCTTTTATATAATCGTAATTATTGAATTCAGTTGGACATTTGCTTTTGTTTCAATTGAAATTCACTAATCTAAATTAGGATCATAATGAAATTTGAAAATTTTAACGATTGTGAACAAAATGACCAATTGATTGAAAAAAAATCTTGTACTCCAATAAGTTAGTGGCGCAGTATTGCACATGATATGTATCTAAATGATAGGAATCCTAAAGGTGCGGAGAAACCAAAAGATTTCATTTTACAACTGTCACAACATACATTAAAAAATTTTAAAAATTTTAAATAAATCTTTTTTAATCATGGAATAAAAAAAACACGGAGGTCTTGTTTCAATATATCAGATATTTGATGTAAGGTTTAAAAAAAAAAATAACAAAAAATATAGTTTAAACGTTCAGTAAAAGATAGATCAGCATAAGTTAATCTTGTAATACAACATAAAAATCCAATAATTTAATATTTTAATAGTAATTCATTTATAATTATAATTAATAAATTTCTTTGGCATAATAACATTTTTTAATCCTTTAGAATACATTAGAATATGTGAAAATAAAAGTATATTTTTATATTTTTAGAAATTGTTCAAATGTTCAGTCAGGTGAAACGGATTTTTGGGCGGGAGATACTGAGAACAAAAAATAACATCGCCGATATCATTCCGATTCTATCATTCTGGAAAATTTAGAAACTATACTTAATAGATAACACAAACCCTGCAATTTATACTTGTGATGCAAGTATATAAATAAGAAGATCGGGGTATACACGATATCTTTTAAATACATATATTTGAAATACACATATTTATATATATATTTATATTTATATTTTATACGTAATTAGAACAACTCGAAGGAAAAATGAAACGCCATTCTGAAATTGACGAATATTTCCCTTTTGTTTTCAACCAAAGAAGGCTTAGCGTAAATTTGAATCACATGCCCTGACATTCGTTTTATCGTTATCGTTATAGTTTTTATATAGCTTATAGTCTTGATATTAATTATTTATGTATCTATCGATTATTGACCAGCATCACAATTTTCATAATACCAAGCTCATATCATCATCCCATGACTTTCATATATATATGACTATTTCCTATTCTCTTCTCTATTTGAACAAAGTCAAATTTTTTTTTTTTTTTTTTACAAAATATATAAAATATATAATATTTGATTTTTTATTTTTTTTTTATTTTTATTTTTTTTTGTTTGTTTTTTGATTATCCTGAATACCTTGTTGGATCATTAATTTATAAACGCAACGTTTTCGGTCCGTCAAACGAAACGCATCTTTTTTTTTTTTTTTTTTTTCCTCGTTATTTACACATAATCTAACACATACTTACACAAACAACAGATTTACACAGAATTGCACAAAAGTCAATAAACAGAATGCCAAAAGTCAATAGTAACAATTCTACTCGTGTCAAACGTCGTCAATCAATTTGTACAAGTACCCCTTCGTTCCGACCTTCCCCTGATGACCAAACAACCGCCGAAATCTTGTCAGGTCTTACTGCTGAACATGTTCCTTTACCTGATACACATTTCATTAAGCGAGTTTTGGAAAATTCACGCAGAGCTAAATCAAAGAAAAATGATCCACCAAGACCTCCAAATGCATTTTTTCTTTTTCGCAACGCACTTCATATTCATTTATCAACACATAACCTGAAGGTACCACAAGTTTCAATGGCAGCAGGAAAATTGTGGGACAATGCCACGGAAAAAACAAAAAGTCAATATACAAGATTGCAAGAAATTGCAAAGGTTTTACATTTGGAAATGCATCCTGGTTACGTTTATAGACCAAGAAAAAGCTTACAAGATAAAAAGGATCATGATCAACGACAACTTCAAATAACTAAGAATTCAGTTATTTCAGCTCAATATTCATTATCATCGTCATCATCTAATGTAAATTCGATGCATTTACCACAACTTTCACCATCGCAATCATCAACATCATCTTTGGATTCTTCAACTCCTTCGTCACCAAACAAATCATTATCTAAATTATCTAATCCTGAAGAAGCTTCTAACATTGGATATAATCGCTCTACTGATCAACCTAACCTAAATAATCAACACAATCAACATAATCAACACAATCAGCACAATCAACACAATCAGCACAATCAGCACAATCAGCACAATCAGCACAATCAACACATTTCAGCGCAGATACGCCGTCATCATCAATTATTGACTCAACCATTTCAAACTACTACGCATGTCACACATAACAACCTTAATAATAACCATTCATCCGTTCCCTCATTTACTCACGAAGTTCCTAATACATCCTACGCAAGAAGCACAAGAAGCGCGCGAAGATCATCACCCATTCATGTCCCAATTAGTAATAATCATCAATTACATTGTATGAGAACTCAAATTCAGTCTCAACCACAATTATTTGCTAGTAATTTGTCACAACACCGACAGCAACAACAACAACAGCAGCAGCAGTATCAACAGCAGGAACGTCAACGGCAAGAACGTCAACAACGGGAACGTCAATATCGGGAACGTCAACAGCAGCAGCGTCAACAGCAGCAGCAGCAGCATCAACAGCAGCAATGCGTTTCAAATTTAAATGTAAATTTAAATGTAATAGGTCAACCTTCCATCTTTAATCATACCTTGCAAATCATTGATCCTACGTTAATAACTACATCAGCTCCTTCTAACGTGAATCTATTTAATGAATCCTCAAATGGAAGTAATGGTTTTATTTCTGGATTAGGTATTCAAGATATGCCTAATATTATGTCTTTTGGGTTATGTGAACAGGATGATGGATCTTTCAATGAGTGGATCAATTGGGATATCAAATATTAACTAGAGCTTAGAACCGGGTTATAGTAAACCAGGTCATCCGTTTCAAAACGGTTCAACCGGGTTAAACAGTTGAATAAAAATCAGTTATTATTACACAGAAAACATCAAATTTAACACATTATTATTGTATTGTGAATAAACGTCCTTTTTTTTCTTACTAATTTATCCAAATGTTCAATCCCGCTAGTTAACAAACTTTTGTGTGCGAAAATTTTGTTAAAATTTTTCCTTTGTATAAACCTTCATTATTATTTTCTTTGCTTTGCTAATATGTAATACACGTTCGATTGTTTCTTAGTGCTGGGGTTGGGTCATGTAACGTGATCACGTTGCATGAATACGTGATCGTCGATAGAAGTTGATGCATAAAAATTAAAGTCTAATATTCTGTACTTACGTACGTTCGTACCGTATAGCGCTGCACATAGTACCGTTCGTGACAAATAATTTAGATTAATTTTAGATCAATTTTTTAAAAGATTATTTATACGATTATGTGATACAAAAATACGTATGATTTTTAATTAAAAAATCGTGTCACACTGGTCTATATTAGAGTTGCTGGTGATTATCTAAAATTTGATTGGCTATTTCACAAAATAGCCAATCAGATTTTAGATAGTCACCAGTTTCACCAGTACAATTTAGTTTCACTATCTATATGCAGAGCTATACAGTATATAGTATGTAGTATAATGGATGATTAGACGATAATTTAATATATAAGCGCATCGATCATTTAAGCAAACTGTACATGGAAAATACTATCTTAATAGTATACTGAATACTAGTATCGTTGTGCACGTTTTCTTGTAGTGATTATTAGGTGGAAGTGCCTAAACGATACTCCAGTCAGGAATAATAATAACCAAGGAAATAAAAGTCAAATTGCACGCGTGGGGTTAGAAAAACTTTGACTTCATATCCATTACTGGATAAATTACCAACCTTATTTGAGAACCGCACGGCATTATTGTTCACAAAGAGAGAATACACTGCACTATCGTCCCTAAGTTTATGTCTGCGGCCCTGCGCTAAATTGGTGTCGAATCATCTCTCTCAGGTCACAACACTATTCACAGGTTTGTATTTATACTATCGTACTATTTTTTTTTTCATTCGAACTGAATCAGTTTTTTTTTTTATATCTTTTTAGATAATATCGAATCAAACTCCACCCTCGAAATTTTGAAAAAACTAATTATCTATAATTCTCGCCGTCACAATTATACGAGTGATCCAGGTGACAAATTTGCATCCTAGAATTCATAGATCCTATTATTTTTTAAATTTATTCTTTTTTTTATTTTGATAAATGTATAATCATACCTTTATTTGGAAAGGTTTAAAAATTACACGTGAATACCAATTTTAAATTTTCATTCTTTTCTAAGATTTTTTAATATCCATTTTTGTCAAACAATATTTTTTTGCTTAATACCATTGATTGGTTATCGAAATGATGAAGCTTTTACAATATATACAGATATATATACGTATAGTTTATATGTTCGCATCAGTTTTTTTTTCATTTGAGTACATAAAAATTGGTTTGCTTTTTTTTTTTTTTGTAATTAGTTTTCATATTGTGGTATCTAAAAAAATTCTAAAAATAAATCAATAAAGATAAATAAATTCAATAAATAAATTCAATGAATGGATTCAGTGAATGGATTCAATGAATGGATCCAATGAATGGATCCAATAAAATGTAAATAAATTCATTCAATAAAAAGTTCAATAAACTGTAAATAAATTCAATAAATAAATTCAATAAATAAAATTGAATAAATAAATTCAATAAATAGTTGAATAAATAAAATTGAATAAATAAATGAATAAATAAATTTATGGTTAAAATAGTCTTAAATAATTCGATTTTTTTAAAAAAATTTATATAATCAATGGAAACTTCTTCAACCTATGAGTAAAACTAATTTAGTTCAATTTACGTTTTTACTTGGGAAATTACGACGTGTAATCGTAAAATATAATTGAATAAATAAACTGTAAATAAATAAATAAAATATCTATAAATCAAGTCAACTTTGTTACATAAAATCATCCAATCAATCTATTAAAGTTGACTACTGTTTTCAAATTCCTTTTAAAGAAATGTCAATCATCTACGTATTATTATTATATAAACCTATTTTGTTTGTGGTTAACATCTCATCTCAAATCTAATTTTTTTAAAACGTCAACCGAATTGGAATTACATCAAAGTTCTTTTTACCTATAAATGTATGTATTATACTTTTAGATCATTATAATTCTCACGTCTTATGTAGAGTTCCATTTTCTCAAGCACAGAGCATACATGACAGATGTGCTTGCATACGATATATGTACGTATGTGCAAACGTACATACGTAAGTACGTTCGTATGTAAGGATCCTTATATTGGTATCCTTATATTTGGTTTTCTTATAGCAAAGATGCTTCCGTAGAAAAAACGAAAATGCATATTTTAAGTGGTTACGATTATAATTTAAGAATTATTATGTAGCTGATTTTAGTATATTCATCTATTCATGTTGCTTTGTCATTTAAGTATTAAAATCTACATGAAGCAGCAGCCTGACGTGAAGTAATTTTACGGGAAGTATTACTTTCAGAAAACAAGAATTCATATTATGTTTAATGCATATAGCATGGTTAACTTTTGATTATTTTGTATAATTAACTCTAATAAATAGATTGACGCAAGTCAAAATGCCTTACATCAACTATCCATTTAGATCCATCAGTCTTTAACATTTTAATTTATCTTGTTTACTACAGCGTATCTTAACTCCATACAATTGTAACCTGTATTACGTACGTTACTGGTATGTCTAATTATCATGATTAGTATCGTGCGATCATTGATGTTTTTTTTAGGTGCATATTTCTATTTTAGTAGTAATAGTGTTCAATTAATCCATTTATTGCTTTTTGCAGATTTCAAATAAATCTTTATATAGTCAATACATACAATTTAACTACGTACGTACGTACGTACTTACGTACTTACGTACTTACGTATTCGTAATTCATATCAGATATCATATACTATACTTACGTACATACGTGCATAGTTGTTAAATGTGTAATAAATTTTACATT
>CAJVPZ010003270.1:0-11219 GCA_910592135.1 Racocetra fulgida | reverse complement strand
AGTAATCGAAATAGTGCAAAACAGTTATTAGCTATTTACAAAATTTTAGATAAAAATCAGTAAGATAAAGGGATATTATTTAAATGGGTGCGGGTCAAGATCCCGACAGGTCATAATTTCGACAAAAAACCCCACAGTCAAAAAACCCGACAATTAACAATCCAAACAGCCAGAATTTTTAGGTAAAAAATGACCGGGGTAAAATCGCCACCCAAAAAAGTTTCGAAAATCATGATATCGTCAATTCATCATGATTAGGATCATGATAATAATATTTATAAAATATTAATTGATTTAGTAAGTGATTTTTTTTCTTCAATTCTTCAAAATGAAAAGCGATCGCTGCAACCTCGACAAACCAAGTGATTCTTTTAAAGATATAAAATTCAATAAACAGAATATTCTAAACATATACATCGATTGCTGCATCAGAAAACCTTTTAGATTATATTTTTAATGCTCTTCCGTAAGATTATAACTCTGATTCTTTATGACCGGAGTAAAATCGCCACCCATAAAAGTTTCAAAAATCGTAATATTGTCAATTCATCATGATTAAGATCATGATAATAATAAGATTTATAAGATAGTATAGTGATTTTTTTTTTCTTCGATTCTTCAAAATGAAAAGCAATCGTTTCATCTCGACAAACCGAGTTATTCTTTTAAGGGCATAAAATTAAATATTTTAAAAATATTCATCGATTGCCGTAACCAAATTTTCACTAATAATAAACGAAAAAAATGAATGAAAGTCGAAATAAAATTGTAAAAACTAATTAAGAAAATGCAATTGCACCAGGAAACCTTGTAGATTTTATTTTTATTCTCTTCCGGAAGACTATAACTCTGATTATTTATTTGAGCAAAAAAGTTTTTATAATTTTGAATCCAGAACGCAACAAAAAAATTATTGGAGATAAAATAATGAATCCAAATAATAACAAATGGCTCGATAGTGTTAATAAAAACTTAAAGCAATTGCATAAATTGGAAGAGGATTATAATCATTTTAAAAGGCAATGGAATATTCCAAATATTTATAAAAACCGTAATCATAATACTTTCTAGCTGTAATAAATATTACGCTTATTGAGTTTGTTCGAAATATGCTTATCGTTTTTTTATTTTGTTAGTCTATAAATTTTCATTCTTTTGTATTTTTGGATCAAGTTACATGATTTTTGGTGTTTGATATATTTTCCACGTGATGTTCGTAACTTTTTTGGGTGGCAATTTTACCCGGTCGTAAAAAAATCCCATATGTTTAAAGCGGAATCAACACTTATAATTTAATTAACTTTAGGGTTAGGCCACTTTAGATAGGGTTAAGATAGAGTTTGCAATGGTCTATAATATTTTTTATCAGAGTTTTAATTGTCGGAATTTTTAACTGTCGAGATTTTTGACTGCTGGGATTTTAGATGTCGGGATTATGACCTGTCGGGATTCTGTCTGTTGGGATTTTGACCCAAACCCTTTTGTATCAGTATTGAGAGGCTATCAGATTTAAAAACATACTGTCAATATTCCAAAATCAATTTATATAGTGGACAGGTTGTATAATGGAAGCAAACTTTGTATATTAATTTTTTATCTAATTAGACATGTTTTATAGCGGAAGCAAACTCGATAGATTAATTTATATCGAATTAGATAGGTTAACGATTAGTTTTGGGAAGTTCAATAGTATAGTGGAAATTGACTTGGTATGTCAATCCTTTACTGGATTAGATGGTTATTGATTTTGACAAGGTGTTTTGGAAGATTTAACAACATATAACACATTATTTTTAAGAAAAAGCATTATGTTTTATGTTTATGTTTATATGACTTAGAGAAATCAATAATAAGAATTCAAAAGTTTCTCTCCAAGCCGTATCTAAAAGTAGCAGTGATCTGATATGAATGAACATTGCAGGAGCAAATAATTGATGATCTTATCTCAACTTAGTAAATTTATACAGAGTAGCTCGAAACTTCTCGTTATATACTATTACAGTCTCGAATTTTACCAAATATAAAAATCGATTTATAACATAGTAAAGAATACTCTAGAATTGATTTATATATTAAAACAGCCAGTAGCAAGATTATGAGATAGTTAATAATAAATGTTTGAATTAATTCTGATATAAATGGTCTTATAGACATGTAGTCTAGAGATCTCTTGTGATTCCAGAGGCTTTATAAGGTGGTTGTTTACCAAATCAGAAAGCAAATGATGATTGGCATAATTTTAGCCCCATAGATTAGTATAGAATAGCAATAGACTGAAATGGAAGTATTAAGAATGTTCTAATTGTACAAAAAGAGTATGATCTACATTATCCAAATTTGGTAATATCTGAGACTGTATTAGATAGATAGATAGATAATAATGCTTTTTGTGCATAAAGCACAAAAAATGAATTTAAATGACATCTAAAATCTGCCAAAAGAGGCAACCACAATGGACAATGTAACTTTGGATGGTGTTACAAAAATGGTGTCAGAATAGATAAAAATAAAAAAAGCATATTTGAAATCTACAGAAAGTGGAAATTTTCGCAGGCAATTTAATCTTGGATGGTGCTATGAAAATGGCATAAATATAAATAAAGATGAAAAAAGCATTTGAATAGTATTTGAAATCTGCAGAAGGTGGTAATTTGAATAGACAAATTAATTTTGGATGGTTTTATGAAAATGGCATAGGCACAAATAAAGATGAAAAAAGGCATTTGTGTGGTATTTGAAATCTGTTGAAGGTGGTGATACATTGGGACAGAATAATCTCGGTTGGTGCTATCAAAATGACATGGGCACAAATAAGAATGAAAAAAAAGCATTTGAGTGGTATTTGAAATCTATTGAAGGTGGCAACTCTTGTGGTCAATATAATCTTGGATGGTGTTACCAAAATGGCATAGGCACAGATAAAATGAAAAAGAGCATTTAAATTGTATCTAAAATATGCTGAAAAGATGAAAATATGGCATTTATGTGGTATTTGAAATCTGCTGAAGGTGCTAATTCTCAAGGACAATGTAATCTTGGATGCCCACTAAGAAAGATTAAAACAAGGCATTTATGTTGTATTTAAATATGCAGAGGGTGGCAATTCTTGTAGACAATGTAATCTTGAATGGTTTAAATCTGCAATCTTGGTTAAAATGGATTTGACATAGATAAAGATGAGGGAAGACATTTATTTGAGTGGTATCTGAAGACGGTGATTCACTCAGACACAATAATCTTGGATTGTGCTATAAAAATGGCATTGGCACAGATCAGGACGAAAAAATGACATTTAAATGGTATTTAAAATCTACTGAAGGTGATAATTCTTATAGACAAAATCATCTTATTGGTGCTATGAAAATGGCATAGGCACAAATAAGAATGAAAAAGGGCATTTGAATTGTATTTAAAATCTGCTAAAAGTGGTAATCCTTGCGGACAATATAATCTTGGATGGTGCTACTTAAGTAGAATAGACGCAGATGAGAGCAAAGAAGAAGCATTTAAAATGGCATCCAAAAGCTGCTAAAAGAGGTTATTTTGTGACCAACTTGATTCCGTGCTTTTTATTAGCCCAGCATTCCCTCTCTCACTCATAGTAAAAAAATTTAGATAAATATATATTGGGCTACGGGCATTTCAGAAAATTTTTATATAGTCACGGAACAGTTCGGAATTTTTTTTTAAAATTTTACTATGTAAACCACAAATCCCCCACTTCTGAAGGTAGTGTAAAGCACAGTATCAAGTTGGTTTCGGCTTCCAACCTTTTGTACTTCATTATAATTAGACGCCGGAATTTGATTTTTTACCCGTAATTTATTAAGATTCTATGGAAATGTCCAAAAATTTATGTGTTTTTTCCGAAAAATGAGCATTTTCCGAATCAATAATGGAACGATAGTCTAGAGAAAGCCGGGATAAGTTTTTCGAAAATTTTTTATAGACCTATATAATAAAATATATTATAGCATGCTAGTATCGAGTCATTCAGGTCGGCCAGATTGGAATACTAAATGCGACGGTAATACAATGAACATTCAAATAACTATAATTATATTTGAAACTGGTGAGCTGATAGATCTATAAATTTATATGTAGGCGCTTGATCTTGTTAAAGTCTACAATATTCTTACAACAAAAAAATGTTTAATATTTATTGTATCAAATTTCATGCTATGCTGAAAATTGGATACTTAAAGAAAGTGTAACGTTTTCTAAGAGTATAGATAGATGAAATAAAAGTATTTTCTACTAGCGATAAATTACAAATAGCCTTGATTAGTAAAGGTTTATGTCGCAGTCTTTGTGACATGCAAGTTTTTAAAATTACACATAACTATAGATGATACAATTTACGTATTTAGTTGAGTTTCCGAAGAAATTCCAATGACAAATCAATTTAAAAATTTTTATAATAAATTTCATTAAGAAAATATTCTTTTGCGGTAGAAGGGCCCAAACTGCCTTGAAAATCAACAATAAGATTGGGTAAATTTCGGCGCGAAAATCAATCATTAGATTTGAGTAAATTTCGGCGTGAAAATCAATAAGGTTCGGGTAAGTTTCGGCGCGAAAATCCATTGAATAAAAAATTTTAGGTTATTTTTGATTTGCACATCACTCGAAATTATTAACAAATAAACACCATTTCAGAACAAAATAATCTTGATTATCTCAAAACCATATATTTTAAACTAGCATAGATGAGTGAAATAAAGCGCGATAACGCCTTAATTAGTAAAAGTCCATGTTGTAATTGTTATAAAATGCAGGCTTTAAAACCACCTAAAAATAGTTGATACAATTTCGTATTTAGTTGCGTTTCTGAAGACATTTTGAAGACTAACCAATTTAAAATTTTATAATAAATCTCATTAAAAAAATATTCTTTTGCAAACTGTCACTGAAAATCAATAATAATATTTGGGTAAATTTTGGCGCGAAAATCAACGTAAGATTAGACGCGAAAATCAATAAGATTTAGATAAAATTCGGCGCAAAAATGCCCCGAAATTATTTATCAGAAACTTTACACATAGCACCTTCACAGGGCATACGTAGTATTTCTTCTGTATACAAGAACTTCTGCACACGATTTAATCTACACATGAGTATATATATTCTCGTGATATGTATTACAATTTAAAATTAAAATATTCATGTATTCAAAGCAAAATTATACGCATAAGTGCAACTATAAATTTTATAACAAATGATGGTAAAAACATCGCGTTTAGACATAATATCAGCGACCCAATTCAAATTTGAATATCTATTCACAGGATCCTTAGCATTTTTTATTTTTCTTTTTAGGATTTTTTATGAAATGATAATCAGTGATCAAAGATGAGAACGAAAATCTCATCATAGATATGATATCAGTGCCCATAAGTGTTTCTCCAATTATTTCAACAATTATCTATTAAAGTTTATATTAATGCTATTAGTGTATCTTTCATATATTTATTCATATTGAAATTAATCAATGCAGAAAATTTAAAATTAATTATTCATTGCTTATTCATTATATTGATCAATCGAATCATTCAAAAATAAACTAATACTGTTACGACCAGTAGAGAGACTTTGTATCGGCTGAGCCAATTTAGCTTAGGGTCGTAAGCATTAAAATGAGAAACCAACTGTTTATTAATACACACAAGGCACCAAAAAGTACTAATAATCCAATCGATACAAGTAAGTATCTTATTAATATATCCCAACAAGTGCATCCAGTATACTATTGTCCTTCCAAATATCCATTGCTCCAACTTAAAGCCAACCGGAAACTTATTATCCAACCTTTTAATAATCTAAAATCTTCTATCCTACTATTTAAAAGAATATTGTTCTATATATATCTGTTGTATATTGGAATGGAATTATTGTGGATTTAGATTAATATAGGTTGCATTAGAATTCTAAAATGTGCCCAAGTTGTTATAGAATTTCAATTCAACTTACAATAAAATTAAGTTATTCCAAATTATTTCATCGAGTTTATTGTTTTGGAATTTAGGTTGTTTTAAGAGGGTATATTCTCATTGCAAATTAGTGGGATGGTTCTTGTCATGCATTTTTGTAATGTCATTTAATATTATCTATATACTTGTGAAGAGGGTTGTATAATAGCTCGGACGCTTTTGAGCTATAATCATAATGAACTTGAGATTCTGGGAGAAAAATATCGTTATAAAAAATTACTAAGTTTTCTAAAATTTCAAAATTTGAGTTCATTATATCCAGAGTCGAAGACAATAGTTAATTTGAAAACTCATCAAACCCCAATGAAAGAAATTTATTAGAATTATACTAATTCTAATTCAAATGATGCCGAATTTTATTGGAGTTTATATGTGTCATTCTCCAAAACCTCAAGGATCTTGCATTGAAGTGTCTTTCGATCGTTGTCTAGTATCTGCTGGATCATGTAAAACCTTCCCTATAAAAAATTTTTTAAAATCATATTCAAAATTTGCTCGGGTTATTTTTTTAAGTGATGAGCATTTTCTGTAATAAAAATCTATATGAAATCTTTAAATTTTTCTGAATGTTTTCAAATTTCCTGAATATTTTCAAAACCTTGTTAATTTCCTGTTCATAATTTTTTGCTTAATAAAAATTATAATCAGAAAATTAACAAGGTTTTGAAAATATTCAGGAAATTTGAAAATATTTAGAAAAATTTAATGGTTTTGTATAGATTTTTATTACGGGAAATGCAAGCAAATTCTGATTATGATTTTAAATTTTTTTTTATAGGGCTTAATACAAAAATCAAAGTCTTCATGGTTTTACGTCGACTATTTGTTGTTAAGATATTTGTAAAGAAATTCATCAAATGCATTATGAGGCACAAATAGATAATCGAAATTCAGTCATCAGGTAGATTCTTGCATTGAACGAAAAAGTGAAATAAAAACAAGAAAGTACAGTATAAAAATTATTTTTTATCTTGACAATTTATCACAACGATGGATGTGATTTATTTAACTATCGTTGCATCAATCGCTTAAGCATTTATTGCAGCAGTATCAAATTTTAAAATCAGCTTAAGCCGCTATTAAATTTATCGATTATTACAGTATCAAATTTAGTATTAACTTAAGTTGCTTTTAAAATTCGTATCAACTTGAGTTACATTTGGAATTCCATTCCAACCTAATTTGATTCTAAATCTACAATAATTCCATTCTGATGTACAACATATCTACTATTACCCTATAAAAAAAAATATATTATCATATTCCGAAAATATTCCAGATTATTGTATTAAAAATATTCATAAAATATTCAGAAAATATTCCGGTTTATTAACTAAATTATACTCCAGAAATATTCCTGTTTTTCAAAAATATTCTGAAAATAATCAGATACTAATCATATTTTACTCCTAATATATGAGCATTTTTCAGAGTGTTATATATCTTTTATACTCCAGAACTATTCCGATTATTTGTGATTAGTTTAGGAAAATAGCTTGCTAATAATCAGATTATTTCATGATTATATTTATAAATAAACTGGAATGTATCTTGATAATAATTAGATTGTATCATGATTATTTTCTAAATAAAACATGATTATATTTATTTTTTTTATTTTTATTTTTATTTTTACTTAAGCAATCCTTTCTTTATTTTATAAAACGGCTATAGAATACAAATAGACATTCAATTAGCTAAATCTACATTATTCTCTATAAACTATTTAATGTCTGTCTAAATAAAGAATTTCTCGATCTGTCTCATTATTGCAACCTAATCCTAGCTCACCAGAATTAAGTGCCAGAGTATGATCCAGGAGCGACCCACCTAAGTGAATATTTTCCTTCACCAGGATCCTCAACTTTCTAAGGATTTGAGCTCTGGTATCAACAGATAGTTTCACTGCCCTTGTCAGAATCACCGCTCTACAATAGAGTGTTGCCAATCTGATAACACTTTCTCGTAGAGAAGTAAAAAAGAAAAAAAAATTAGATAAGTGTAGAAACTAAAATGGTGTAAATACAGAAAAAAAACTAACAAAAAAGAAAATGACCAAATTTAAAGGAGTTAAAAAACTATTCTAAAATCTAAAAGAACTTGTCTACAGATATAAAAATCTGCTAACTAGGTAAAAAACTATCTACATAGTCGTAGAAATCTATATATAGAGCTATCTGACAGAAAAACAAACTAAAGTGCACTTTATCCTGTGCTAAAAGCTAAAAATTATATGCATATAACTTCAGAATATTGCATATCTCATACAGTGTTCTAGTTACAACTCTCATATAAAATCCAATTCGGGTTCTAGAATATTCGACTTCAAAGCCTTGATACGTGATCATTAGTTTTAATTCCAGCCTCAAAACTTCCTCCTCCACATGTTTTGTTGTTTTCCTAATTTGTCATATCACAACTCAAGACTTTCTAAAAATGGAAGTGATAAACAATATCAATCTTTTGCTGATATTTTGAAGGGGTAGCTAAATCCCCCACTTTTTGGCAAAAATTTTGAAAAAAAAGTGGCGAGGGAAAATACAAAGTTTTTGCAAGATTCTACCATAGTGAGTGCTTTCCAAGTTGTTTCTTTTTTTTTTTTCCTTACTATCCACAGTTTCTCTTTTATTTAGTCACTACCAAAAAAAACTCTTCTGGCTTGGATGTTGAATATAGGAGGGAGTCTACCAAAAGAAAAAAAGGCTTGACCCAAACTAAAAACCATTTCTTTAACGCTCACTTCTCGATATATCACATTAAAGGCTTCATTAACAGTGACTGAAAGAAGAAACTTAGATAGTTTTAGACATCTGACTTCGAATTTTTTAACTTGAGTTGGTTAAAAATGGTTAGTCCAAGTGATCGTCAGAGAGAGTGTTTGATGATTATATTTATTAATAATCGTAATACAACTAGATTATATAAGGGAGAGTAGGGTATTTTGCGCACCTAAGCTGTGCTACGTAGTGATACGGGCCGGCCTGGAAATTATCGGTCGGAAATCTTCGGAATGTAGACAATAAGACAACATCGAATATGAATCTCTTAAAAAGTCAAAGAAAAAAGTATTGAATCGGATCTGAATAACTCCCCAATCCATGTCTAAAGTGCGATAAAGGTTAAAAATCTTTCAAAATATTTCAAAATCTTTCATAAAAAGATCAGCTCTGACCGACCGGGCTGACCCTGGCCGGCCCGGGCCGGCCTCGACCCGAGATTTTTCCATCGGCCTGTATCACTATGTGCTACAAATTATAACTTTAAAAATTAATATTTACCGTTAAATGCCGTATAAGGTACCCCCCTTGATTTGTATCCCCCTTGATTTGTACTGGGTATGTTTCAAGGTTATTTGTTGTGGTGTTTTGTAAGAGACCCGGGTATAAATTAAGGATCGATTTAATAATGAAAATCTTTTTTTACTAATGGGCTAATATATGTTTTTCACAAGATACCCTCTATATAATATACCCTCCTCCATACAAGGTACCCGGGGGGTACAAATCAAATTTTATCATGTGAATTGTAAGATACCCGGGTACCTTATACGGTGTTTTACGGTATTTCTAAAACTCTTAAAACAAACTAATTTAATACTTGGCTATCTGCTACTGAAAAAAAAAAGGGTATTACTACTAAAAAAAATTGTTTATCACGACTATTTTGAAAGCGATTTTTAATCGTAATTTTATTAGGTAGGGGGATTGTAGTGCACTTACAAATGTTAAGATCTTTATACTGCATAAGTTACATAGTTGATAATTTTACTACAAATACATCAAGATGGAACCCAATATTATAAAATTGCATAATCTATTATGTATTACTAACACTAATAGCAATTTTTTTTTTTTATATAAACGTTCCTCTTTTTTTTGCTCTAACTCAACCCTTTTTTAGCTTCCTGATTAGCTTTTTTTTTGGCTGCATCTTCCTTTTTTTGCTTTGCACTTTCTGTCTTCTTTTTTGCTAACTCATTTGCTTCTTTTAATTGTTGTAGACTTTCTTCATTAGTGAGAAGTCGAGTGAACAGAAAGTTTTTTTTTTTTTAGCTAGATAGACTCTAATTCGACTTGTATTGGAACTCTTGAAGTAGAATATTTAAGAGATAGTTTTAATGAACAAGTACCAGGATTTTTCTGTTGGATGGTGTTCAGATTGGGCTGAGTAGAACCTGCTTCAGGTCCTGTGTTGTGTGTTGATGTTGTTATATTGTTGTTGTTGATCAGGAGTCTAAAAGTAGTATCATTATTGAGGTGAGGTGTATTGTCTAATATAGTAATATTGTGGTTGTTGTTGTGGGAAATAATCATAGTATTGTTGTTTTTTCCTGGAAACTTTGTTTGAATATTGTTAAAACCTGTTTGAACGAGTTGGTTGTTGTTGTTGTTGTAGTGTGATGATATCAAAGTAGTTTTTGGAGGAGGTAAGCTAAATTGCCTACTTTTAGTGTTTAAGTGTAGTCTTGAAAGAAGAGTGCATTGTCTTTTTGCACTTATATCAGTATAAGTGAAGTATGTTTGGCTACAGCAGTCTTTTTGCTCTTGTTAGTTCAGTTACTACTGTTGTGTTTGCTTATTTAAAGTTACAGTTGAATAGTAAGGTTAAATGATATGAAATGGCCTATAAACCTGATATTGCTTTTGTTGTTAGTTGAGTAGTTCTTGCTGCTCTGTTTTCTCTTGATTTTGTTTACTTAGAGGTGTGAACTAGTGGTATATATGTGTTGTTTTGTCTTCTTGACTTATGTATTTAATTATTTAGTTATTTCTTTTTAGAATTTTTGTTGTATCGAATTTTATTTTTCTATTAAAATTGGGATCTACAGAAAAGAGTTTTAGAAACATTGTCAATATATTATAAATTTAAGATTAAAATTAATATATTATTTTATTAATTTAGCATTTTTTTATAAAACTGATACTCAAATTGCAAAAAGAAAAATTATTAATAAAGGAAGCTGTCTTGTAAAATTTTATTATATTGTATCTGATAATTTAACTGAATATCCTTTTATTGTAATGGTTTCTGTTAGTATTTATAATCATCCACCCCTATCAGCTATTAAAACACCATGAAATATAATAGAAAATTTACAAAAAATTATTAATAACAAATATGTTCTTGATCTTCTGTATGAAAGCTTTTTACATACGCGAAGGACCAAGTTATTAGTCAGACTCAACGTACAGAGCAGACTTTGGAAACCTGCGCAGCTGTGAGAACCGA
>CAJVPZ010003269.1:0-11223 GCA_910592135.1 Racocetra fulgida | reverse complement strand
TCCTAAGGGTATAGGAAAAGCATCTGGGACTTCTTATGATAGATAATTGTGGTGGGAAAATACTAGTAAACAAGCTAGATTGTATAAATATACAGAGTTCTATAAGTGAGCCCCATTTATAAACTTGAATAAAAACCTTAGTCCCAAAGAGGCTAGTTATAAAACTAAAAAAAAAAAAAAAAAAAAAAAAAAAAAAAAAAAAAAAAAGTGTAAAAAAAAAAAAAAACCAAAAAAAAAAAAAAAAAAAAAAATATCTTATTAGTTATACTTTTTGATTATCTACTTTTAATTAAAATATCTAAAACCAAGTAATTAAACACTTCAGATTTTATTATTATTTTTATTGTTTTATTAAGATGGTTCGAATGATATTAAAAAATAAGTGTTAAATTATTTGATTTTAAGATATTTTTATTAAAGGAATAATATATTTGTAGCCATGGCTATTGTAATCGCATCTTATAAAAGCTAATCAAATTTAAAGATTAGATGTAACATAACACAATTAGGAAAATTCAAAACAACATTCGGTTTGGCAAAAATTGTTAAAAATCAGTTATAACTCAAAATTAAATATAAAAAACTACTTATTGGATTTTAACAAAAAAAATTTCTTGCTAAATTTTATTACAAAATACACCTTTTCACCTACATACTATCTTCACCTCACTCTAACTCTAACTAACAAAAAATAAGTTATTTTAGTTATGGCTACAATAGCCTATAACTACAAATATAATTCTTTATTAAAAGTAGACAATCCAAAGCATAATTTACAGGTTTCTTTTTATTACTTATTTTAATAAGTGTAGTGATAAGCTATTAAGATTTATCTTATTGCTATTAATACATCTTATATAAATTCTAATCAATTCACTAACAATCATTTCACCAAATACTTATTAGCTGACATCACATAGGGTTAGGGTTAAGTATTTGATTAGTTGCAGATATATATATTTTTACTAAATTTTATCTGATGTAAAGTTAGCTAAATAAGCTATCAGTAAAGTAATTATCAGTAAAATAATACAGACCCATCTTATATATATTTATTTGCATTATATAATTATATAGTATTTATTGAGGTTAGGTAATCTTAGATTAGATTTTTAGGTAGTTATATAATATACAAAATTGTCTTCTTGATATTTTTGCTTAACCTACTCAAGGTAGGTTTAGACTGCCATTTTTTGTATTTTTTTTAGATTTTTCATGTTTCTTGTATTGCTTCGCCAACAATAATTAAAATTTTATAATTTGATTGGCCAATAGTCATAGAATTTGTCTTCCATCCAAATCTTACCCAGAATTGCTACACAATTTTGCAGTCACGTAATTACTGATAAAATCCTTTAAAGATTATTTAGGTTGGGGGATATTCGATTCTGATGAATTCCGGAATTGATGTTATACAATTATTTATATAAAATAGTAGTATAAAACCAGAATTTTCGAGTATTAGTAAACTTAAAAAAAAAAAACCAACTATATAATTCTTTACTAATTAAATAGCTTTCTAGCGAACATCTTGTTAAGAAACTCAATTTGAATCAAGTTGAATCACGCAATAAATGGTAGATTTATTAAGAGTTGAAGTACTGTCTACCGTATAGTAAGAGGTAATAAAAATATGTTGTACTGCTTAATTCATAAAGTTCAACATTGGTTTTTCTTTTTTATCTATTATTATTTATAATGCATTGATTTTATTATAACTTTACAGACCGGTTTCGAAAGTTGTATATTCTCTAGAAGATATTTAATTCAATAGAAGTCATTTTATATATACAGTACTATAATATAGTTTTGTTAATTGTATAAAAGTATTAAGTATATTAATAAAGAACATGTAGTTTCTTATCAAAAAGTTTTCTAATAAAGATTCCATACTTGTAACTTGTTATTATAAGCTGGGTGAAGAGTTTTATTCTTCTAAAACGCGACTTATTTTACTTCGAAGTTAAACTATAGAAGAAATAATAATATATGAATTACGCCTGTTGATTAGCTTCGTGGTTCAATGAATATGGTTTCTGATTGGTTGACTGCAGCATGAAAAATCCCGTGCTTTTCCGAAAAATGAGAAAGTCTCAAGGAAATTTTTTTTAATTCACGGAAGGCGGTTACCTATGCAGAATTTTGAGTTATAGGCGATATTTCTTGATTGTGCAACGTTACACCTGATCCTGAAATCTGATTTGTCTGAGATCACGTGCCTGCAGAATTTTGTTGGCGATCCTGGGGTAGTTCCCGCCCCCAAAAAAAGGAAACCGAAAAATGGGTTGGCAATATTGGTCAGGATTTCGAAGAACCACCTAGTATCGCCACCAAAATCAGACATTAAAATTAATGATTAATACAATAATGACGACATATAATATATTAAGAATAGTAATTTATGTTCTTTGAATATCGTAATATTTTCTGAAATGAAACATACACATCTTACAAAACTTTGTTCTTGTCGAATTACGAAACCAAATATCCCGTTTCAAATTAATAATAAATCATTTTATAAGTGTACAAGCTGTGTAATGAAAGCAAAAATTCTCAAGCAAAAGGAAAAAAATGCTATAAAATCCGAAGAGTATGAATACGTATATAGTTTATGAAAAACTTATGGATGTTGAAGGAGAAAGCAATCTATGAATAGTAAAAGGATTACTTGTACAAATTCAACCAGCCACGTATTCATCTTGTTTGTCATATCCAATACAGTTACATCGGTTTCAATTACTCCTGCATGAACGAGCATTACCATTGTTGCGTAAAAATTCAAAACTGAGTAAAATAAATTAACCACAAAAAGCATTAAAAATGTGCAGAAGTATTAAACTGATCATCAAAAATTGGACATATTCTTGTCCTTATTTTTTTAAAAAAACAGAATCTTATTACGTAAATATCTTGTAAATCATCTAAGTTTAAAATTTTCTAAATATAGCATTATATTAATTAAGTACAAACGAAATTCTCAATATCCTTTTATTACGGAGCTAAAGAAACTTTATAAGAAAGTATTCAAACATCGCCTTAATTGATTACACCAAGTCAATTTAAAGATCGATCAGAAAACCAAAATATTGATAATAAGAAATCGAGTGAAGATAATGAACTCGAATCCGAAACTTTAAAAAAGTACGGAAAAACATGAGGTATAAAAAACTTTTTACGTATCATTATATTGCCGTGTTTAAATAAAGGGTAATTTATTGTTCACCCGGGTGAGTCTCACTTCCAATAATAAAATTTGAAAAAAATGCTAATATCTCAAAATTTTACTAAGGCTAATCCTAATTTTACCCTTAATATATTAGTATGACCGGGGGTTCCTTAATTCACCCAGGTGTCAAATAAATTATTTCTTAAATAAATAGATTTATTCATAATTTTATGATTTAGCCGCTTAATTATCTTGAAAATTCTTATAATCTTCCCAAACCAAAAATTAAAGATTTCGAACGAGTGAAAAAGCTTTCAAAAACTTGGAAGAAACATATCAAAAACACCTCTTACTAGTATTATTGTAGCATTAAATTCAAATTAAAGTTTTATATGTGCATTAAATTTGGATGCAATTGCAGTCTATACATCCGAATTGAATGTAATTTGACTTGGAATTTGTAGCAATAATTAAATAAATTATAAGTTGAATAAATATACGAAAGAAAACTTCAATTATGTCTTAAAGGTATTGTAATTCTGTTCTTGAAAATTTTAAAAAGCGATTACGTAACTGATTTTGGTGGCAATGACGATACTAGGTCAGGGACGGGGAATACTTCCGCTATCAAATTGGAAATTTTTATCATACTAACATCAATTATTCCAATTATTCCATTTTATTCCGATACTGTATCACCAAAAAAAAACTTTTTAGCCAACCAAAATTTAATTTTCAAAACAATTTTCAATTTCCGAAGATTATTACGCGATCAATAGCGAAATTTGATTGGCTATAATTTATCATTTTATTCATTTTATTCCGTTTAATTCTTAATGGAAATATTCACCGTCTCTGTACTAGGTGCGTTATTGCGAAGTGGCACGTGTTCTTTGCCTCGGTTGGCCAAATCCGTATTTGGGGGATTACTTTTTGATGATTTGGTTATTAGATTATCAAGAATACGATTTATGCAATATGTAGATCAATTACGTAATTGATCGCGATATAAATTATCTTTGTTTACATTTTTCGTGGTTTACATTTCTTTTTTTTGGTTTTTTTTCCTTACTAACGTTTACTAACCTTTCTTTTTCGGTTGTCTTTTTTGTTTACACTTTCGTTTATGTTTTTTTTTTTATTTATTTATGTTTTTCGTTATATTTTTCTTTGTATATGTTTTTTAGTTTATGTTTTTTTTTTATTTATGTTTTTCGTTATTTTTTTTCGTATATGTTTTTTAGTTTATGCTTTTTTCGTATATGGTTTTTTTTTTTTTATGTTTTTCGTTGTTTTTCTTCGTATATTTTTTCATTTATATTGTTTATGTTTCGTTTATTTGTTTTTTCGTTCATATTGTTTCTATTTATGTTTTTTTATTTATGTTTTTTCCGTTTATGTTTTTTTCAATTGTTATTTTCTATTTAGGTTGTTGTTGGATATCGTTGGTGGGTTTAGATTGTCTAGGTCATTGTTGGTGGGTTTGAATTGTTTAGGTCGATTATTGGCGGATAGAACCGTTAACTAGGCATAAGTTTTTGCATTTCCTACTTTTAAGGTTTGTCTACTGGTTTCGCAGAAGGAACTGGTTACGTTCTTTCTTTAAAAGTCAAAAACTTATGGGTTACGGCTTCGGTGGGTGGAAGGAGAGGGTGGAAAAGTAATATAGTATAGAATAGTATCTGAACTCTAGAGGCTATGAGTTAAAGCTTATTGAATTAATACTTCGGTATTAATTCAAGTGGAACAACCCACTTTCGATGGGGAAATTCGAAAGAAATGGGTTGGGGAAAACCTTCCCAACCGACGAGATACACCTCTACGCGGTGGTTGGGACAAGTAAGAGAGTTCTCTGAAACTAAGTATCTCGATTTAAATTTTAAAATAAAAAAAATTTAATATATATGTAAAACGAATAATAATAAAGAAAATAATTATAAATAAATTTTTAGTTTTAAATAAAGTTTATGACTTTTTAATACTGTATAAAAAAACTTAAGTGAATATGGTTAATATCTTTCGGTTTTGAATTTGTTATAAATTAAGTTGACCGGATTAAAATCGCCACCCAAAGAAGTTTCGAAATCATGTGATATTGTCATTAATCATGATTAGAATCTTGATAATAAAATTTATAAAAGTTAATTGATTTAATAAGTGATTTATTTTTCTTTGATTCTTCAAAATAAAAGGCGATCGTTGCAATCTCGACAAACTAAGTGATTTTTTTAAAGGCATAAACTTCAATAAACACAATATTCTAAAATATATATCGATTGCCGTAACCAAATTTCCATTAATAATAAACGATAAAAAAAATATATAAATCGAAATAAAATTATAAAAACTAATCAAGAAAATGTAATTGCACCAGAGAACCTTGTAGACTTTATTTTTAATGCTCTTCCGGAAGACTATAACTCTGATTATTTATTTGAGCAAAAATTATTTATTTGAGCAAAAAGTTTTTATAATTCTGAATCCAGAAAAGTTACTGAAGAAAATATAATGAATCAAATAGTAACAAATGGCTCGATAGTATTAATAAAAACTTTGAGCCATTGCATAAATTGGAGGAGGATTATAATCATTTTGAAAGATAGGAATATTCCAAATGCTTAGAAAACCCGTAATCATAATACTTTATTCTAAATAAACCAAATTGCTTATCGTTATCTTTTTGTTAGTCTAAATTTTTTTTCTTTTGTATTTTTTTGTTCAAGTTACATAAATTTTGGTGTTCTGCATATTTGCCACGTGATGTTCGAAACTTTTTGGGTGGCGATTTTACCCGGTCGAATTTTATTTTACTAATTAAAATATGTTAATTAGTAAAATAAAATTCTGACGTCGTTACGATATAGAGGTGAAATATTAAGGAATTAAAGTCGTAGTAAATTCGACTTTTTTTAAATAAGTATTTAACATAGTGATCTGCACTATGTACACCCCAATCTTTTGATGTCTTTAGATGTCATTTACTATACCAAAATCAAATCTTCTAATCACATTCATGAATTAACAGATATATCACATAATCCCATATAAAATCAAATAGATATTTTTGGTGTAACGATCACGATTATCTAGTAAAATGCTAATGAATTTACTTGTCACTGGTCGTTACAGAAAATCTCAAAATTTTCGTCTATAAAATTAACTTCTGCGTCTTGACAAAAAAATTTTCTTTGCATTATTTACTATATACTATACTTCTTTGTAACTCTAAATACAACTATAAATAAAATACGGGTACTGTAACAGTCGGTGACAAATAGGTTATTTTAATAAATTAAATAAAAATTTAATAAAAATATTTTAAAAAAAACTCTCTTTTAGTTTAAATATAAGTTCTGCTGAGCAATCGAGCCAAATTTTAAACTAGTTAATATGTAATTTGCGAAGGAGATACGATTTGAAGCTTAAAAATCTTAAATGAAACGATTATAAAAACTTATTAGTAGCTTCTCATATGCTTCATTATTTATATAATGCTTTACAATATTTTTATATTCACAAACTATTTGCCAAAATCATGTAAAAAAATAAGAGAATCGGGCACGTATATGACATACCGCAACTATGTTCCTTCCTATAACTTCTATTTTATATTACCTGAAAGTCAGAGAGCAGGTTACCAGGCACTTTCTCACATACGTTGATAAGCATATCCCTAAGCTACTCATTTCCTTGCTTCATGTTTTCTCACAAACTTCTACTCTTAAAATAACCCTTTCAATATATTAATATATTAATAAATATTTCAACTAATAATTTCTTTAATAAATAAATAATTTTATATGAGTTAGTTTTTGAGTGAACTATTCGTATATCTGTAAGCAAGCCATCAAATCTTCCCTTTATATTTCCCTATAATTCCAATTTTCAATCATAATTTAAGTCTTCTTTTATTCATTTATTTCTTTTTCCTCTTGGGAAGGAAAGGGACTGGTGTAAACACTATAAAAGAGCCAGACTAAAATTGGGCAGCAAAGAAAAAAGACACTATCAATCTCAATCTTTTTTTCTTAACTTTATATTGTAATTTATCCTTCTTATCTTATTCTAACCTTAATTAGAACCAGATTTATGCCTTTAAACTTATATTTGAAGATTCTCGCAATAATAACCTGAGTATAACTATTGTCATGCATTAGGTTATTATTATCAATTTATTAATTAGACAAAATAACACAATAGGAGGAAAAAGAGAATCACAAAGAAATAATAAAGATAATACCTCTTTTTTCTCCTTCTTTTCCTTTCCTTTCCTTTTTTTTTTCTTTCATTGCAATACCAATCATTTTTATTATTTAACAATAATTAAGCATCACTGACCAAGACCACTCCACAAATCAGTAAACAAGCACCTAAGCATCTCAATTCTCAATCACATTTTCCTATTTTCTCTTTGAGCTGTTTTATTGCTTAATATCAGATAAGCTTCGTGAAGCAAGTTGCTGAGCAAGATCACCCACAAGTTAGCAAGCAAGTTCTCTTTTTTTTTTTCTTTTATTTCTAACAATTTCTTTAAATCTGCAAGTGATTCTTCATATCTATTCATCAAACGATAAGTTTCTTCATGACTTCTTGGTACAAGTGCATAGCTTGGTTCAATTTCTAATGATTTATTTAAATATACAAGTGATTGTTCATATCTTCACAAATTCTTAATGCTTCTGCATTATTTGGTTCGATTTTTGTAAGTAACCCTTAATATCTTTCATTATATGATAAGTATCTTCATGAATCCATACCCTGAATTCTTAATAAAAATATATTATTATTTCAATTTCTAATGATTTATTCAAATCTGTAAGTGATCTTCTATATCCTTTTATTATGCAAAATGTTACTATGAATTCTTGATGCTTCTGATTATTTGGATCAATTCCTAACACTAATGATTTACTTAAATCTGCATGTGATTCTTTATATTTATTTATCATACAATAATTACCTCTAAAAATAATGAATTATTGATTCAAATTCTAATGATTTATTAAAATTCATATATGATTCCTCATATTTATTCATCATTTGATAAACATCTCCACGAATTTTAATGCAAATTATTTTGTTCAATTTCTTAAAGCAGATTCGATTTCTAGTGATTCTTTAAATCTGTAAGTAATTCTTCATTATACGATAAGTATCGTCACGAATCCTTGATGCTTCTGTATTATTTGGTTCAATTTCTAATGATTTTTTCAAACCCATGAGTGATTCTTCATATCCTTTCATCATACAATAAGTATCTCCACAAATTCTTAATGCTTCTGCATTATTTGGTTCAATTTTTAATATTCATTTAAATCTGCAAGTGGTCTTTATATCCATTCACCATATGATAAGTGTTGCTATAAGTTCTAATATAAATGTATTAGCAAATATATTAGCAAATGCATCTATATTCTCTTAGATCTGTTATTTCAGTAAATATCCTCCAAGTGTCTTTTGTCTGTCTTTCTTGGAGAAAGATCCATTTGGAGTCATCATTTGCCAGGCTTAAGGATCTTAATTTTGATGTTTAGTTTATAGAGAGTAGCTTCAGTCTTTGGATAAGACCTGTTTTTCACCTTTGTTTGATAGCTCAAAATTTCTATGAATGTTCTCAAGATCAGTCTTTAATACATTTGGATTCTATTTCTTTTTTTTTTTTGGAAGGTTTCTAAAGCTATGTATTTTTAATGCCTGTTTTGTTTATTTATATTAGCTTGCTTTTTTGTGAATTGATATTCATATATTGTTTGGCCATCTAGACACAAAATCTGAAATTCTAGAAACAAATTTATATACAATCAGTTAATAATATTTAATGTAAGATCTGTATTGAACGATTTACTACCAAGTGGTTTCATTCAATTGACATCTTTGATATGATAACACAAAGTTGTATATGTTTTTCATTTGTTTTCTTGCAAAACTTTAGAAGTAACATAAATTAAGGCTCAACTCTATGCAATCTCTGTAAATTATACTTTCAGAGTGAATCGATCTTTTTAGTATATTGTATCGATTACACTATGCACATCTTCCATTATAATAACTTAAAATTGTATGACTTTATCGTTATCTACTGTATCTTGTAATTGTTATTTCTTAATTTATAAATTTTTTTAATATATCTGTTAAGTTCTATAAACTGAACATGGCTGTTCTTATTTATATTTGTATTCATCCTCTCATTCATTTTTGTACATATAATGTATTTCATCTAACCAGACTACTACAAATCTATTACTACTCTTCTGAATATTTTCTGATTTATTGAAAGGAATCTATTTGATTTCATCCATATGAGATGTGAGTTAAGTTGTATAATCTTATCCATTGCATTGTTTTTGAGTAAGCCCAATTACTTTAATTTTACTATTTGACTGTACATTATCTGTAAATTCTTTTAGTATGTCTTTACAGATGGGTTATTGTATACTGTCTAACCACGTCACTAAAAATTTGTCATCTTATTTCAAATTTATCTAATCTGTTAGAGAAATTCATTCGACATTTTCATAAGATGTAGCTTTAAGTTGATGCAATTATCGATGTTTTATTTTCACTTGTCCATTCTTGTGCTATTTTCTGTGGTTGTATGTTTGTCACTAAGCTGGTTATGTGTTATATCAGTTACAATTTGCACATTTTCTTTTATATGTTTTATTATGTTTTTATCACATTTGAGACACTATGTAAGAGTCAGACTAAAGTTAGGCAGTGAAGAAAAAAGACACTATCAATCTCAATCTTTTTTTCTTCTTATCTTCCTTCTAACCTTAATTAGCAACTAGCAATAATAACCTGAGCATGACTATCATCATGCATTAGATTATTGTTTTACATATTTAATTTGCTATTTAATTTTAATCTATTCGCACTAATCCAAAACAAGAATAAACTATTCATACTAATTCAAAAATTATTTATTGTTATCGATTCGAATTCATAAATATATAAAGTACTATTATTTATATAAAATAAGTGATTCATAGATATTTATTATTTTAAGTTTATTTTATTTAAAAGACAAGTATATATATATATAGCATTTCATAAAGATTTACTTATTAACTTTATTTTATTTAAATTAAAATTATCTGCTAATCAATAAACAGTTTATAAATATTAATTAATTTTATTTTTTTTCATATATATTAATAAATACTGATAAGTATTTAAAATATTTAATTAATATTCGCCTATATAAAAGTAAAATTGAATGAAAAATAATTTATATTTCATAATAAGTATAAAAACAAATAATATAAACTAGTAGTTGCAAAAATATATTTCAAAAAAATTTCATTATATAAACAAAGGTATATAACCAAAATTTCTTCTTTAGAATTCAGTAAAACTTTTGATCAAAAAATATCTGTAACTGAACCCTTCTCCTCCCGCTGCATTATCAGTTACTTTTTCAACACAATTTATATACCAATTTTTCTTCTAATATTTGTAAGTGCAAGATATAAGATTTGTAAAATCAAATGTAGCTCCAAACTCTGTTAGACATATCTAACAGATACAAATACTAGTATTTTAATTTATTTTTTTTTCACTTAGGCAAAGTCGCGCCAGTGAATCCTGTTTATTCATAGCTCTTCTTGTGAAAGCTGTAAGCAATAAAACTATAATTCTGACATCCTGCGGTTACCTCATATAACCTAATCGATTATCTACACGCACCTACAAGTGACCTGCCGCATCGCAGAGGTAAGATCAATTAAGATAATACCCTAGACAGGGGGCTCATCCGACCACTGCTCTACAATAGAATATCGCCAATCTGATGATATCTTCTCATAGGGAAGTAAAAGAAAAAGAAAAAACATTTTATAAAAAAACACAGAGGTATAAGGGAATACAATAAAAGATACAAACAAAAAAATAAAGGGGTAAAGGAAAAAAACGAAAAAAGAAAAGTATGGGATATACTCACAACGGATAGTCACAATTATAAGCCTGTGTCGGGCTTTATAAAAATTACATACTACTATCTAAACTAGTCTCTATTCTAATTTAACTAATTAGTATATTTAAGCGAAAACCTTAAA